>JARJDW010016325.1:0-73050 GCA_030264715.1 Adinopsis sp. GC000173 | reverse complement strand
TTTATATATGTATATGTATTTACTCCTTTTTTTTAACATATAAATTTATATATAAAAGGAGGTGTGATTTATACTTGTTTTGTGCATGTTTTATGCGTTCCATATACATTTTATTTAAGTAGCAAAATGACATTATAATAACGCACTTGTAATTTATTAATTATAGACCTGTTGTGTATGTTTAGTTCATGGAAGGAATTTGTATTAATTATTACGTTTCTATTTTTAAGCATTGCATTTTATTAATAATTATGAGCGTTGTCTACGTGTTGTGCGCTTATTATATTATAAAAAATATAAATATATTTGTGCCACACGTGTTTAACAATTATGAAAATTATTCTCATATTAATAATCAAAAAAGAAAGTGATTGGTTTTGAACAACAGTTTTTTTTGCATACATATACATATATATACATTCAGACAATGTTGAATTCGGTTTTGCTTTTTTATATGTAGTTCTTTGATTAATTAATTTTTTATTCTTTTATATATCTAGCTGAGCGTTGTTATGAAAATGAACAATAGTTTTATTGACTATTCAAGGACTGCGTTATATTCAGCTTTGAATAGATTTTTTGCGTTCGTTCAATCTTTGAATATCGTTTTTTTTTACGAAAGCAATTAAATCTCGAAGATGAAGGGCTGCATTTCCCTTTATATTGTATTAAATTGCCATCAATATTGTAAATAATTCCATCGTACAACTACCGTAATTTACGATAATTTACATCATCCTACAGGCCATAAAATTGACGAATGTTGGTAGTGTTGCGCCACCGCATAGCATCATCGTAGCACACAGCATTCTGCTTTAGCAGATAAGATACGAAAGACATGAAAATGGGCACGGAATGATATTATGACAAATTAGAAATTATTGACCAACAGCCGCTGTATGAAGCTGTGAAGAAATGTTCATTCATTAATAATTAATTAATAATAATAACACATAGCACTTCAACAAAAGTCTGCATTATTCGTTCGATTGAAAATATCGAATGTGCAATATTGCTATAATTATCTAGATTCGATTTATATTAGAAAGTCAATTTATGTTACTGTAACAAGTGCAATTTCAATGCTGCAGCAAAATTAGCAAAATCATCTCGCAAAACTAAAATTTATGTGCTTTAAAATTGCGCAATTGCGTTCCTTCTCTAACAGCATGCGATTAATTAATTCGATTGAGAAATGTTTTCTTTTGCTGATATTTTCTATAAAGCGATATTATAAGCCGCCGCGGCCATATCAATAATGGAGATTTTTAATTATAACAATTTAGAAATTTGAACATAATCGTTAGGTGATACGACAGAAAAGAAAACGAAATGGATTTCGTAAGTGTCGCTAATTAAAAGTAACATTTGTTATGTCTCTTAAAGGATTAGTTTCAATGCTGGATTTTTGATTTTATTAACTTTTATAATGCCTCGAGTCTTAAAAATATCTATGTTATAGATCATCTTTAAGGAAAGAAATTACCTGCTTTATTATTTTCTTTATAAATCCAAACTGAGATTTATTTTTATCTGCGATTTTATTAGGTTTTGCTCCGGCTGCAAAGCTGCAATGCAATTTTTAAATTACAGAAAGTTTCTAAATACATATATATATATACGCAAAAAAAACTTGCTTCATCGCTATCAAAATTCTAATGCAATAAATTGTTGCAACTATTAAAAAGTTTTCAAAAGTTGTATAGCTGGAATAACTGCATACTTTACATTAGCAAAAAAATGGAATTTATTATTATTTAAATTGAATTCAATTGATTACGGTATTTTTTAATGCTAATAATTCCAAGCAATAAAATGACAGTAAATTAAATAATTACTATAATTTTCATTCATGTACATAAAAACGATGATTTAAAACATAATTCTGATTGTTTTTATTACCTATACTTAAACATCCAAAAATTTATTGTTATTACTCTACAAACACTTACTCGAAATTATTCCTTTTTTTGAGAGATACGTGCATATTTTAAATTTGGTTAAAAAGCAGATTTATTTGCAGGACATGAATTATTATATAAGCAAATAATTTAACGTAAAATCTGATAAATTCTCGTAATTAATGTTTAAGTAATAAGAAATTTTAAATTCATTTGCTTCTTGCATAAATTTCAACTCTCACTTCACATTATATATAGCAACATAACATGCAAATGATTACCTTTTTTTTTCTTCAACCTATTAATAATAATATTATTAATATTAATTTAATCATCTTACATTATAACGCATTCAATTAACACGTAAACATTTAAAGAATCCCAGTTAGTTTATAATTGTTGCAGCTGCCATAAAGTAAAGTTAATTGACCTCTGCGATTTTTTTTTCATTTTATTTTCTGATTCGGGATAAAATATGGTATTTACTTAAAATTTACGTTGCTTTGTAATGTTAATCCGTTTTTATTTATACGCGCGCGTTCTGTAGATCGTTTTAGTGCACTTTGATAATAATGTATAATTATAGAAAATAATTTGTTGCTTCTCAACGATGCAATAACAGGCGTATGAATTATGGCTGTAATCAAACATTTGATTATAGATAGGATTCGAAAATATTGTATATATATAAATCGTTTGCTTGTATTGATGTGTATGTTATAACCTACTCGGTACGTTCCGTTCGTTACAGGGAACGTAACTGATTTATCATATACAATTTTTTTTCTAAATCGAAAAATTTACATGTAATGATGCAACTTGAACTGATTTCAATTTAATTGGGATTAAATTGAGGCAATTGTATTGATGGCGCGCTCTTATAAATAAAATCGAAGGGAAAAAATACATCCGTGACAGTTTATTTAATAAATAATTTATCGATGATTTATTTTGCCTTTGGATTTTCGCTTTTTTACGCTTTGTTTTTATTTTCCTTTCAATGCACGCTGGCTGATATATTTTATATTATTATTCGTTAAAGAATCTGTCGATGCTGTTGATGATGATGATGATGATGATAATGTAGATGTTGATATGCATTACTTTCTCTAATCAGCAGACTAGAAAATAATATGTTCCGTAAATTGGCATTGTTTTTTTATTATCGTAATTCTTATAATAAGACGAGGCTGGATCATTAAAAATGAAATAATTCAATTTAAAAACAAATAACATTTTCATAACTTTGCATATTATTCAAGGTTGTACGATAAAAATATGTACGACAATCCATGCGTGCATTTAATATAAAAAAAGTACTCTACATGTAAGAATATAATAATAATATGAAAAAAAAATCTATATATCAATGCAGAGCAGCAATGTGTGAATATAATGTATTTTATTTAATTTTAAGTAATTCTATACATGCTGCAAAACACATGTACTATAGAGTGATGCGCTTTAATTAAATATTATCTAAGCATTATTAATTCAGTAAATTGGCGCTTAATTGTCAATTAATAAATATTTCGGTACCGGAGTTGTGGTGGTGGTGATACCGGTGCGCAATTAAAAGTGTGAAAGCAAACAATTTTCGAAATTCATATTTTTAACACGTCTTTCATTTTAGCAATTCTAAGAAGCAATTGAATAAAATAACTCAACACCGCAACCATTTTTAAGTACTTACTAAAAATATCTAAATAATGAAAGTTGAGTCAAAAATAATTTCTACAATTTTTATGGTTTTGCGGTGACGAAAAAATAATAAAAATCTTAAAATAGATGTTTATTTTTACGAAACGTATGCATTAATTTCACTAAAAATTTTTCTCCAGTCAGATTGAAAGTGGTTTTGAGGTTAGACTAACAAAAAATGCATTATAGGTATTGAGTAATTGCGTTAAATTGATTTTAATAAAACGCTGATTTTTAGATGAAAAAACAATGAAGAAAACAGTGATAAATTGTTATTCATTAAAGTGAAAATCTATTAGGCATTTGATGTTTTTTTCCTTTTAATGTTGTAAAACCAGATGTATTTTATCTGGTATTTTTGCTCCTACATAAACATTAAATAAATAATTTTTCATCTTATTTATATTAATTTAGAATAGTTTATCATTTCAACAGTTAGATTTTTCAATGTCAAAATAAAGTGTATTTGATGGTGTTACATAAAACATCTTTTCAATAATTGGACAAGATAGAGATTTATAAATAGAATTTACCTATAGGTATATAACTTTAAATAAGAATAATATCATATACGAATATCATTATTAATGATTCAATATTTGAAAGAAAAAAAAAATGAAACTAATACAGACACTACTACTTCTATTTTTATTAACCGGTATTAATAGTCGTGTATTAACATAACTTGATTACTTATTTTTAATCTATAATTATACTTGAATTACGTTAATAATTCAATTAGTATTCAATATAATATTAATAAGCGTGCGTACTTTTACCGCGCACCACATCTTCGTGTATGTATGTGCTTATATGAAAAAAAGCAGATGGTTTTTTGGCAGGTGCTGTAACCTAGGCAAAATTGATTAAGATATATGGCACACCTGAATTGATAAATTTCCAAACGCGCTTGTTTTCTTTTTCACTCAAAAACTATTTTAATAACAGACTAAAAATAATCGTATTTGTAATATATAATATCTAGGCTATATTATCTTGGCATTCCACTAACACTCACATTGAAATTGATATATTTCGAAAATACGTGGAAAAAAAAGTGATGATGTGGGAGGAGGTTGCGCGCTGAGGTGTAGTTGTTGTAGTGCACACAATTACGAGCTGTGGATTATAAAAAAAACCGAACTGAACATAATTAAATAAAAGTAGGTGGAATAATGTGCGAAAGTACGTTATGTAATTGAAATGAAATGTTTAGGAGCGGTTTTTATGTATGTAGAGTATACATTATAGTACACTTACTATTAATTTTCTTATTATAAATATAAAAAATCGATTTTTTTTTACTGTTGTTGATTATGCATTCCGGTTAATGTCAAAGCTGAATAATTACAGCATTTGCGAATTTTATATTAAAGAGCCCGTTGCCTGCTTTTTTGTTATTTATTACCAGTAAATTAATAAGTATGGTGTATGTTTAATTATGCCATAATGAGAACGTTGTTGTTGCTGCTGGATTTTTTTTTTCATTAGAAATGCACCGAATTGGAAAATGCTTCCACTCTTGAATTATTCTCCAGCCACGAATAAATTATTTCCTATCTGTGTTTCATAGGCATAAAAAACAGATTATTATTGTTGTAATAAATCCGCGCGCGCTATATAATTTAAAAGCGATATTAATGATGATTTAATCAATAAAATTGTCATCATTATTATTATTATTATTCTCGGCATTTCATAATTGACGTGACTGACAATTGAGAGATTGAACAAACTTAATCATAACAACGTATTTTTTCGCTGCTCTTTTCGAACATTACAACTCAATTAAATTCATAAATTTTTATTAGGACAGTTTTGCAACAACAGCATGCATTAAAACGTTCATTTAAATTTCAATTTGTATTGTCTGTCTAAAAGAATCGAATTACAAACAATCGTACATAAAATCTTAAATTTCGTTCGTGTATTATTAGAGAGAGGTTTTGTTGTTTGGGAATAAATCGAGATTAAAATAATAGTAACAAATAGCTTTGGAATTATATATAATTATAATATACGCACACACATACATACACACTAGTACTTTTGAGACTTTCTAAAATTGGTAGATTTTGTCCCGATAATGCGTAAAAATTTGGTGAAAAAAATATATTACATTTTCAGATGGTGGTTATTATGCCGATACACAATGGTGTTTGTTTCCAATGAATTTTGTATAGAATTTAAATTAAACTAAATAATATAGATTATGAATTAATTTATAGCGAAACCAACAATTTGAAGTGGTCCTTTTATTGAATATAATAATTTATAAATTAAGCAATTTCAATAGATTTCTATTTTATTATATATTGTATACAAATTAATTATTTAGCACGGCTTTAACGTGATTTCAACATTACCAAAAATCCGTATTGAATTTAATTATATTACTACATTACCCATATAGTAGTTTATTGCCTATGAAATTTGATCTACCTAATTATTCCATAGATTTAAAATTATCTTTTTTTTTGTTGTAATCGAATGCAAATCTAAATATTGGATCCTGTTCGATATGAAACCGATGTGTTTTGCAACAACATTTCACTGACGTAACGCAATATCTAATAAATTATTTAAAGCATAAATCCATAAACCAAAATTTTTATCAAATAATATTTGAGCAGGAATTTACACCTAAATATTTTATAAGCTATTAAACACGTTATGCATTTATCAGTTAAATATTGAATTTAAAACACGATAAACTTATTGATATGCAAATGTCGCGCCAAATTTATTTTATATATTATAAAATATTGGTGAGGGGGATAATTCCCATGATACGAATATGCATCAAAAATTCTCTAAAGAAAAAAATAAAAATAAAATAAAACCAGATTCTTTAAAAATTACCCCTTTATTCATTCGCCTTGTGAGATTTACTTGAAGAAAAAAAGTTTTTGGGGTCGAATTTGAATGTTGTTTAAAAAAAAACAAGTAAACCGTATAATTTAGTTAATTGCTTTAATACAAACTCCTTCCTCGCGCTAATCAATACAACTTATTTAATGTGCCACGTTGCGAAATAATAAAGAAATTTTATGGTTTATCCAGCGTCAAATCTTGTAAAGTTTTGCAAAGTGTTATTTAATTAAATGTACAGTTAACGTTGATAAAAGTGCTTAATATCGAAATAAAACCACATTTTGTATTTTTTTATAATAAAAATTCAACATATTGTGTGTGGTGTGGATAATTCCCATGGCCAAATTATGCATGAAAATTAGAAAAAAAAACCAGCTGTGTATTTTTGTATTATTCTCCTTTCTAACAACATTTTCTAAGCATCCACACACAAAATTCTGCTGCTTAATATTAATCTTAATAATGCCTTGCATATTTAAATAAGTTCATTGTATGTTTTCTAAATGGCACACTAGCTTGTGCATTGTCTGAGATCACAGACGCCTAACAGCTGACCGACGATCATCTTCACCGAAAAAATAAAAAAAACTGGTCCTGTTTTTGGACGAACACGCTGCAGCAACACGGCGCGCTGAATACGCGTGATTCTTTTCTCTATACGTCGTCGTCGTGGTCGTCTTCTTCTCCTCTCGCTGTTGATGAAATGCGCGAAACCGGTCTGATGCTTGTTGCAGCGCAACGAGAGGGATCGAAGAAAGATGATGAAGACTACTTAGTATATTGTATAGTTAGTCACTACTTCGCCAAGACGATGAAGAAAAACAGAAGCTATCTTGCTTAAAGACATCGGCATCGTAAATTACGGTGCGCCCAGACAAAATTGTTTAAGACGTTACCAATTATACCGGCTTCAGATCTGTAATTTTAACACGAATTTAACTTTGAACAAACACAATTTACCCTACAAACAGTATCACACGGCGCGCGCGCGACTATCTCATAATTATTACAAGATCCTTTAAAAGGGATTTCCTACTTCATTTAGATAACTGTAGGCCCGCACGCACTCGACTCATTATTATTTTTATATCAGCGCCATAATGATGATAATAATAATAATAATAATGATGATCAATCTCTATTTCATGAAGCCAATCGTGCGGATAAAACTACGCACACACACACACATATTCAACATTCGGAAGTGTTTTCTTTGATTTTCCACGACGAAAAATTGCGCTCGCTTGTTGGGAATATAAATATGTATAATAAATGTTCTCATCTTTTAAGTTATATAAATAGATCAAAAGTTAAATGTAATATTTTATCACATTCTTCACCAAGTTGGTTGTGCTTGCGCTACTTTGCCTGCTTGTGCAATGCGCATTATAATAATCGACGGCGACAAAAAAGTATTCTAATAATGCGCCGCCATTAGCAATTTATTTTGTTTTATTAAAATTTTTTCACGGTCATATATTATTATTATTTATATTCGTATAGGAGTATATATTATTTTTTAATCATTTCATTCGCAAATAATTACCATAAAATTGATAAATAATAAATAAATGTGCGGTTTGTTGTTTGCATTAAGTTGATACTTGAGTTATTTTTCAAGGATTAACGTTTGCTGGGTTTTATTTCATTCCTTGCGCTGTTTTTCTTTTCATAAATATTATATAACGCGAAGATAAATGCTAAAGCATTTTCTGCTCGCTGATAAAAATGTTATTGTAGGTTAAGGTAGCTAAAAAATTATACATACGCGATCGAGACGACGACGAGTCGAATATATTTATCCAAGTGAGGGCAGAAAGGTAAACAAGCGTAAAAAAGCGTATACGTACATCTTTTTTTTCTCCATTATTTATCTAATACATAACTTTGAAACAAAATAAAATTAATTGAATTAATTTATCGGAACGTAATCTCTAAATTTAAATAAATTGTAGGCTTTAGAAAGACATGTGTACATTAATAATTTATTTATTTTAAATCTTTAAATATTTATTTACATGATTTTTGATTTTTTGTATTATGCAATTTAATAGAATTACAATATTTCTACACCTACAAATTACCATTAAATGATGAATTAACAATAATTCTTTAAACTATAAATATTGATTATTAATTTATATTTCCAACGTGATTCAGAGCTGAACTTATGGTCACAGACAATGAGAAATAAATCTACGCAAAAAAATTAAATTATAAATTTTCTATCAATAATAATTGCTTACCAGCAGCCAAGCTAAATAACGTTAATTATAAAATAATTTTAGTGTTAAAAGTGTAATATTTCAATGCCTAGTAAAATAAAGTAGTGACGTGTTATTAAATTTAATAGCCACAACTACGACGATATTATACATTCATAATACAGACACAAACACATACACAATAGTTAAAAAAAAGTCATTATGAAAGGACCTTATCAAATTGTTTTGCAAACATTTAGATTATTTATGCTATGTCTACGCGACCATTTTTTTTCGGTTTGCATTTCGTCGTTTTTAAATGCCGCGCCTTATCTTATTAACAATATTTTTGATTTGACTGCACTGCACTGAACTAAACAGGCTGGTGACGTTACGCTTTTTTGCCTTTTTCGCCATCTTTGTCTCGCACTCGACGTTGGGTTGGAACCCAGACAAAATAAAAACTTGCTGAATAATATATCGAGAAGTAATCTGATAAATAAAATAAAAATTGCTGCTTAGACACACGACGATGAAGGAAAAAAGGGATAGCGGATTATTTATTGTTAAAAGAGGAGTATTATGCATAATAAATTTAAAGCACGGTTAAAAGTAAGGTGGAATGAATATACCTCGAGTATCATTTTTATGCAACGTATCCAAAGAGAGATTAATTTAATTCGCGTTTCGTTCATATAAAACGTAATTTGCTATTGTGTGTTAAATTTTAAAGTACAAATTGGTTTTTGCAAAATAAATACTTGAAAATAAGATAGAACATTAAAATATAATTATGCGCTTACAAAATGCTCTTTAAAATGTATGTTTCTCTTATTTTATCTAGCTGCTTTATATTTTTCAAACGCTTCTGTTTATCGTATTTTGTGCGCTTTACACTTAATGAAAGGTTTAAAGTTAATTACTCATACATTTAAATCAAATACATAATTTAAATATAATTTTATTTATCGCGAAAATTAATAGTATTTTAGTTGTTACACACACCAGCTAGGCGTTCTTTTTACATCAAAGTGGAAAAGTTGTAGCTTGTATGTACAACATGTGGAAAAACGCCCAATAATTAAATGAATTTGTTATCATAAAATAAATGTTTGGCTGTGTGAGAGAGGCAACGTATGACTTTTTAAATACACACACTCGCATCTACTCTTTATTTCTTATAAGCGCTCGTCTATGCGGAGAGAAGTTGATATATGAGTCGTAATGAAAGTTTAATACTTGACTTATTTGAGTTTCTCAACGCTCCAAAGATCAAATTGAATATTATGTGGAAAATTAAATACGAGATGTACATACATACGGAAAGAAAGCAAAAAGTACGTCTGTAGTTATTATGCAGCGCGAAACGATGAACGGATACGAAAACGAAAAGATAAATCGCTCAAATAATCCAACAAATTTATACATTCAATAATCTTATATAATATAATATTAATAAGAACGTAATCCAGATAAAAAAGAGGTTGTTGTAATTTGCTGAAAGTCAGTAGGCAGGTGAGAAATAGCATTGACAAAGGAATGAGAAAAGGTTCGGTTTCAGTGCGTGTGTCAATTTATAGATGGATTTACATAAATATTTTCTTCTGTAAAGTCAATTTTGAAATGGTTAAAATAATATTTGCCAAATGCAATAATTTTATATTGTTATTATTTTCATTTCCTCATGTGCTTTTTTAATGGCTGAAAATGAAAATTAAGGAAAATTTAGATTGATTTCTACAATAAAACCTATTAATAAAAGAACAAACAATATTTCCTCGACTGTGTTTTCGTTTTAAATTTTGTTTTTGAGAAGTGCACCATAAACTATTTATACTGTGCGGTATTTATATTTTAATAGCGTAAAATTTTCTACATTTTGTTAAATATTTTATAACGGAACAACACAAAGTTACTCTTTAAAACATCACAAACATACATGTTCTTTCAGATAATATTAAAGTTTCAAAGATAGCAAAAGCTCCAGGAGCAGCACAGCATCTTCGTCTTTTTAACAATTGTTTATCTATTACTCATTTTTTATATCATAAATATTTACATTTAGAAAAATGTATGTTCGAAACTCTCTCATTCATGGAATATTGTGATAATTTATTATTGCGAAGTTATTTTTAACAAAATAAAATATGAATAATCGTTGATTCGGAGAAGGCTGCAATTGTATAAATAAATTTAATCAATAAACCGCCTTTCTAAATGTTTAATGTGTAAATAAAGGGCTTGCGGTTTTTTAAGCGAATTAGAACAAAAGTCTATAGAATAATATTGATAATTTAACGATTCGATCTTTTCAGGTTCTAAATAATACGATGATAGATATAATATTATACATACAGACAGCAGCAGGAAGTTTTGACTAAATACGCTTTGCCGTTTAACGAGAACGTTGATTTATATATATGAAATCTTAATTAAATCGTTTTAATTTTAATTGTCCTACAAACAAGTGAATGCGTTTAAATAAATAAATTTATATCAACATCATTATTTAAATTAACAAAATATAAATAACTCTTGAGGCAATGCGTGCGCTTGTAAACTTGAACTAACAAAAAATGATTTTATGTACGCGCAACGCACATAATTTATTCAACAAAATTCAGACGTTTACAAATAACTAACGTTAATTAAATTTAAATAATTGTCTCGATGAAGGGAGGAAGAGGCATTCGCTTTATAACCTAAGCGTGTATTTTCTTTTACGCTACTCCATACAATAATAATAAAATGCTCAAAGCGTAAAAATATTGTATGGAAAGAATAAAAGTGTAATAGAAAAATGTGCATAAAAAATTCTTATATTATTACAACATTGCTGTTATTTATAAATATTTACAATTTTTTACACTTGTTTTTTGTTACATGGTGTAAGCTGTAATAATAAATTATTAATTCCTATTTTAAACAATATAATTTGATTCGATAATAATGGGTTTACATAATGGATAACACTGCTTGAAAATATCAAATAATGATATAGTAGGTTTGAGAATGCACATGTAAATAATTAATTAATAGAAAGTGAGAGAAATGAATTAAAATGCCATAAATGTACCGTTACGTTTGTATATTTATTTAAAGAGTTGAGTTGATTCAAATTAAAATTAATATTTAACGGAAATTTGCCGTATTGGAAATAGGAATTGCATTCTTATTAACAATTATCGTATTAGAAGCGAATGCTGCGATTCAATCAGACATATTTGGTATTGATTAGTTTTGTTCTCTATTAATGTGCATGTAAATGCTGTTACAACTTTGCTATATTGCATTTAATTTGTAGTGAAATTATCTTAACAACATGCAGCGCGTTAATGAAATAATTATCTTGGCGTACACTCTACCAGAGCTGCCTGCCTGCCTGCTAGAGGAGTAGCATGTGTATGTTGTACAATATATGGATGTTAGGAAAATTTTATAAGCAAATCTATTCGATGCTTTATCCTCGTGTTCGTGTATGTGCTGTTGGGAATAGAACCCGTGTCACTATCTCATCTAAAGGGGTGAAAAGGACATGTAACCTACATCACAAATTACTCTACAAATAGTTTGCATAGTCGTTGTGTACAAATGACACATTCATCTGCAAATAGATAATAGTAAAGCTTATCTAATTTATTTGTGAATCTTCATCTAAACTAAACTACAAATTGCATTTTCTATATACATACGTACACGCTACACATTATACGTTTACATTCAATCTTACATTTTTCCTAACCATGCACTTATCTTCCGACTAGCACATACACTCGATATATATATACGTTGGTAATATGTTGTTGCACTTATTTCTTTACGAATAAAAAACCCGACGAGAAAAATAATATTTCATTGTATATTATATAACTTTTGCGTCGTTTTTTCGCATTTTTATATGAAATTAGTGCGATGTTCTCACTGAGCGTTAAATGTCACAGCTAAAATGAAAAAATTGTTACCGTTTAATTAATTAATTTTGACGACGTTCTGCAAATCATGTCCAAGCGATTTTTCTACAATTTTTACTATTTTTAGCTGGGCGCTTTGGCACTCCTTTAAGGACGACATATTCGGTGACATTCGACAGAAATTACTTCGATACACATTATGCCAATTTTATTTAATTTGTCGATTTACACGTTTTTCAAATTAAATATAGCGAAATGCATCTATTGAATGTTGTATGTGTAGGATAGATATTCTATATTTCTGCACTTTTAAGCTAAGCACGTACTTGAAAGGTCACATTGTCAATGGCGCTGGTGTTGAAAATGTGTGCAACATCAACAGAAATATATTTATTACGTTCATCAACATTTTAACATTTCTATAAATAAAGCAATTTTATTGCCGCCTTAACTCTCTGTAATAAAATAAATTGAGAGTAAATCAAAAGAAAACTAAAAGGCAGCAGAAAATTATTTACTACTATACTAATAATATTAAATAAAATGTAATCTATCACCTGCCAGCATACATATTTGTTGTGTTATTGCGGTTTAATATAAATAGATCGTATATACTCCATAAAGGGAGAGTAAATTTAACAAGAAATTTCAGAACAATAAACTTTCTGGTATAAACTTTACAACAGAGACAAAGAGAGATATTTTGTGTTGTGTGCTGGCTGTGCTTAAAACGCGACTGCTGCTGCTCCTGCTGCTTGCGCTCGCTCTCGCACACATTTTGCGAAACGCTTATCTAAATCACAGCCAACGAGTAACGAAAGAAAAAAAAACGCATGCATAAGACTATATTGAAATGTGAAATCAATACGAATACGAGTACCTACGAAAAAAAAAATATCAAAACAACTACAACAACAACAACACTACGATCATTAACGCAGACGACGAGAAGAACAAGCCGGAATATTTATAAACCAATTAGATTCTTTTGTACATAATGAAAATTGTTATATAATCGCCGTGTGTGGTCAGCGTACGCTTTTTATCAAGCTTTGCGAGTTTGATGTTTGTACAGTTAGTTTGGAGTATTAAAGTGCAATCCTTATAAATGAGTTGTAATTAATTTAAAAGCGCAAGAAATTGCATATTAATGAATTATTACAAATGTTTAAGTCATTTTCTGCGCTAGAGCTTAATAATTAGATTGCATATTCTTCATCACATAACTACCAGCAATTTGTTTTTGTCTCTCGACTTGTGTTGTGTTGTGTCGTGTCTATGTGTGTGTGGAAATTTTTCGCATCTAGAAAAACTTAATTACATTACATGTAAAATAATTTCTTTGTTGTTGCTGTTGCTGCTGTTGCTTGCTGTTTTACAAAATTCTCATTACGCTTTTATTGTATCTATGTGTGGATTTCTCCGCTTCTTTTTTAGCGTTGAGTGTTATTGATCTTATAATGAGTTTGTCGTTTGATTGTTCCAAGAATTATCATTTCTGGGTTAATTTGTAGCGCAAAATGATTGGGAAAAAAGCGCCGATGGCGTTTTGTATATAGATGTGTGAATGTATTTCTTTCCTCTTCATCTTAAATTCGTAGCTGTAATTTCTTAATTTTGAGCGGTTTCCTGCGCTAAACCGAAAATGGTTTTAAGTTAATCAACTGAACGTCCTGGAACATTTTCGTAGGAAATGAAATATATTTTATTTATACCAGAGAAAAAAAAAAACAAAATTCGTTGCAGATTAAATTGTGGCGTATGTTTGCATAAAATTGTCAATTTTAAACAAAAAAAAATTTTGTAATATAAATCCTTTTACACGCTGCTTTATATAAAAGCGTAAAAGTGAAAAGCAAGAAAGCAGTAAGTAAAAAAAGCGAACGTAACGTGAAGGGGAAATTTGACAGGCGTAGAAATTCGGTAAGAAGTCGAAAAAAAGTTTCAAGTTGGGAAAAGTTTAGAGCGTTTTAATATAGTTTTTTTCTGCCGGCTCTTTTTTTTTCGTTCGTACTTTTCTCTGCTTTTGCATGTGTTTGCTGAATTTATGGCATTGAGTGCAGTAATACACCTTCCTGCACTGAAACTGAAACTAATTCATTTGCTTTTTACAACCAGTTTAACCTTATCATAAAACACACATTACAGTTAAAACACGCATACACATATGACACACCTTCATAAAATAATGTGCTAAAAACGAAAATGTCTTATGTGACCAAGGAAATTTTAATACATAATTCACCAACCCACCTAAAGCAATCAATTTCGACGATGAGGAGGAAAGAGGGCGAGAGAGAGAGAAAAAAACCGAAAATAACACAAAATTAATTACTTAAATGATTTAAGAGAAGATTACATTACTTATTCACTAACAGATGTTTTTGAAGAAAAAAATAACACTAGAAGCAGCAGCAGCAACAGCAGCAGTTTCGTCTTACCAAATACAAATGTATTTTTTCGCTTCTTTAGCTTTTTTCGTGGGTTACGCTACCGTACATAATTATTTTTCACACACACATATATATACATGCACATATGTAACAATTTGTCAGATGCCATAGTTTATTTAGAATTTATAAATATTAATAATTGTCGTTTGCATTGATTGATGTTTGATAAGCAAGAATTTAAATTATGTCTGTAATTTATTCGCTCGATAAGAACAAGTAATATTAAAATGATTAGTTTATCTAATTTATTATCAAATTAATGTGTACTTTTTAGTAACTTGTTACTTTAATTAATGGCTGCGAAAGGCTTGACTAAATATTATAATTTTGTGTGATATCATCTTTTTTCTCTCTCTCTCTCTCTTCATCTCTGGTTGTTTTTTTTTTAATTTCATAAATATGTTACATGTTATGAAGACGATTTCCATAATTAAAGTGGAAACTTCTTTTTAAAAGCGCTGAGTAATGTATACAACACTTGAATGCAACTTTAACATACAAACATGCACACACACACATCCACTCGTTGAGATTCCAACCAAACTAAGTTGAGCATAATTTTTTTGCAACAATTTAATCCATCAACAAGAATTTATAACGAGAAAGAGAGTACAAAAGAAAGTAATTTAAAAAATTCTTTCGTACGTTCCTGAAATTTTATAGCAATTTGATTAAATCTCATTAACATATTATAATAATTCTGAAAAGCATATTTTTTAAAGATGGGGAAAACGTAAAATGTATGCCAAGTGTGCTTTTTTCTCTCTTCTCTCGCTCTTTGTCGCTCTGCAGGCTTGCACGATAAAAATGCTTATATTTTTAGTAAATATTTTGTAATAAATTTTAATTTAAGAGGGAAAAAAAGTAAAGGTAGGATAATTAAAACATCTATCAATCTATGCCAATAGGCTAATAGACGTACACTCAGTAAATTTAAAAAGCGCCGCAATGACAAATGGCTTTTTGGTTAAGATATATTTAACATTGAAACGCTGTCAATTTTAATTATAGCTAGTTAACGTTTGAAAAGCAAATAATATTCGAATAATAATATTTTGTCAAAATTTATCTATTGGGCTAGGTTAAGTAAATAACATTTCCTGCTAGCGCATTTGCCTAGTTTCTTTTCTTCTTCTTTTTCTTTTCTTTTGCTTCGTTTTTTTTTTAAATAAAATTAATTAATATCTTGACTTGATCTCATCAAAGCAACGGTTTTTTAAACTTCGTCCAACATCTTCTTTTTATATAAATGTTTCTTTTCTATATTCGTTCGCTCTCCCTGAGCTTAAAATTTTAGGTTTTTATGAAACAAAAAAGGAGAATTTCGTGTGCTCGTAATAAAAAGTTTATGAAGAAAAGTAATTATAAGAATTTTGCAACATTAGCAAGTACGTGCAACTCGGTGATAGCACTAATTACACTGCTTTTGTAATTAGAATATAAAATGTCCAATCAAAAGATGTTTAAATCATTCCACTTTTATTTAAAAAAATTACATCGGGTAATATATTGAATCATAAAAAGATACCATTCTGACACCGAAATGATTATGATAAAAAAATTTACATATGAAAACAGGCAGACATAACACACACAAAGTTAAAGGTTAGAGATCCAATGTCAAAGTTAAATATATGTGCATAATATCTACGAAAAAAAAATGTTTCGCTTTCATATTATTACTATATTTATAAAACGGCAATGTAAAAATTCAGCACAAAATCTACATTCATTACGTAATTATAAAGTGAGTGAGTCGCGCTCACAAAACGCACCAAATTAAATCGTCAAAACGTTTTGCTATGCACCACAAAGCGCATCCTTCCTGTTTTCCGTCCGTTTGTCATGAGAATGCCAGAGGGATTAACACATTCTGGCTTACGTCATCCCATATACCATAAATATGACCAAAGGCCATATGGTTTTTCACAACCATTCATATATGCATATGTGAAAAAAAATATGAAAACGCCTATGATGAAATGTTTGTGTTTGTGGCAATTAACAAATTTGCTTAAATATTGTGTGTGTTGTACGTATTATATTACATATTCAATCCATTTACAAAGCATTAAGAATCCAATTATTCAACAAATCACTATTTTCTTTAAAATGTTATGTTGATTAATAAGCAGTAATTAGTATACAATATGTATTTTTACTATAAACGTAAACGTTTATAAATAGCCGTTTAAATAGCATTTATTTCTCTGTATAAATATTACTCAACATACTTGATACATTTACCTTTTGTTGAATCGTCGACTCTCCAAACCTTCATCCTTCCTTCCGGATCATAAAGGTATTCCTGCATGTGATTTGTGCTCGTGTAAGCTATACGTCGAAAAATAGGATAGCAAGTAAATAGGGCATGCCAAAAATACTATTTTTTTTACAAAAAGCCAGCTTGTGATAATTGAATTCACATGTTACGGCTGGCCTATATTGGCGCGAACTTTCAGCGACAAATAATTATAAATAACGCATTAATTAGCTCTATTAGATAGACGTATCGGTTTTTGTAAAATCATCACATATGTTATGACGAGATAGACGAATTCGTTTAGTTTAGCTTTTCGTAGGCGATTCACGATGTCCGCGTTCGCCTTCTATGCATCCTAACCTATCAAGGACAGCCTAGACAAGGTCAAAATATGTATGTATGTGGTGTGTGTGCTCTAAACATCTGCTCATATTTATACATCATAAAAAAATTGTTCTTGTGCAAAGAATGGCGATGAAAAAAAAAGCGGCGCAGCATTCCTATCCGCATTGGCGCCAAAGTCATGACTTCAAAGATATTCGCGATACAAAGTTAATGTTCCTTGCAATGTGCACTGATGTAACTTCACATAAGCTACGGCCACGGCTTGCGAGAAAAGAAGTATATACTGTTCTGATTAAACACGTAGATAGTAACAATAATGAAAGCTCATAATTGTGCGCTTCAAAAAAATAAATGTAATATACTTGTTTTGTAAGCATAACTTTAACATTTAAAATGCGATTTCATTATAAATTAATAATTCACATGGAATTTCTGACTTTATTTGCTTTTCTAGTTTTTCCATGACATATAATCTATGTTTACAAACCTTCATCAGACTACAATTGTTAGATGTTTATCATCGCTAACATTCTTTAAATTTCAATCATCTACTTTAAGTAACCTCTGCATAGATAACATACATACATACATATAGTAAGTACATTTATAAATAAATATAAATGTATTGTTGTTAATCAACATTTTTTACGCGGGCAACTTTACACATTGTAAATGTGCACATAATGATTCATTAAGAAAAATTAAAAAGCGTTAAACGATACAATAAAACCAAAAAATATATAATAAATAAAACTAATAAACTTTTTTCGGCAATTAATTTTTATTGAATTTAGTTAATTACCTGTGAAGTTGGGTAATTAAAAGACGTAAAAGATGTATTTCTGTTACTGTTAATTGTGGAAAAATCAAGCTGTGAGTGAGCGCAGTGACAATGATTTTGCATTTCACCATTTGGCGTTGATATTTATTAATATTCATATTTGGTGTTCTGCTGTTTGTTTGGTTGCATCGTATTCGTATCGAAAAGTCATTTTGCTAATTTTCAACTTGCTGTGATTTTGAATAATATATGCCAGTTCATTTAACTCGAGGAGAACAACAATCCGTCGACATCCGCATTAATCCGAATACCTAGGATTATGAAAAGACAACAAAAACATAAATGACAGATTTAAAGCCAGGAATTAATGCAATACCAACGTAATTGTCATTATAATTCATGCATGTGCATTAACAGTTTATCTTACACACATATTCATTCTATTCAATTTCTTTTTTTTCCTCCTTTTCATCAAAACGCTAAACCAAAACACAATTTGAATGAGACGACGACGACGACGACTACGACGGCAATGACAACGATTGCGCTGCAGTGATGATGACGATGATGATGAAAGCAGCGCACATTCTATCATACATACATACATACGTACGAATGACTGCTATATTAGTCAATCTACATTTACAGCTTAAATAGGTTTCACCAAAAATCATTTTATGGCAGTTGACATGCACGTGTCCAAAAGCAGACAGCCATCGTATACTAAAAGCAGTTGATTTGTGTAATAATAATCCTAATTCGTGCGTTTATTATCAGTTTGAAAAATCTTGAAATGTCAAAACCTCCCTCATACGTTCACCGGTCTGTAATTAATATTTCATGAAAACAAATAATTTATTAGCTGTTAGAATAATTATGGTATTCATTTCATTTAAATTATTTGAGATACATCAAGTACAGATTTAATAATAGTACACCTCTGCAGCGTAAACCATTTTTGCCGTATAGATTCATCAAAAATGTTAATTAATGCCGTGTGCGCTTTGCGTTTTGTTGGAACATTATTGGTTGCATCTATTAGCAAACAAAATGTAAAACGATTTATTCATTTCGTATTGTTGTTTTTGTTATTGCGGTGCTATGGTGGTGGAAAAAGGGGGGCGTTCGATTAATCTGTGTGTTGTTCAAACTTGAGATGTTTCAGTTAAAAAGGATCGTTTTTTTTTGTTTGGTAGCCTGGCTGTATGTTGTATGTATCTACATCATCCACCTACATCTTACATATTATAATACTGGCATTTTCATTTCCAATTCCAATTATTTATTTTTATTTTTTGTTTGTTTGGTTTTGAGCGCCTTGTCACGATTGTAATTTTTATGAGTAATTTACTTCGATGAATCATGCATTCATTTCATTGCATGTACATTAAAGTATATTAAATTTGCGTTAAGACAACTTAAGAAAATTGGTTTGTAATTTCTTTGATAAAATGTTTATCTGTGTTTTATACATCTATATATGTTATATATATAGAGCATATTTATGTGTTTGTGGGACTTTATTATCCCTCTTTGGTTATTTATGTGTCCAGCTAGATTAAATTCTCTCACCTTAGAGATCTTGCAATTACCCAACATTGTACGTTCTAGTTTATTACACAAACAAAGTAAAACGTTTATATTTTATATTGTATTAAAAACTGATTAAATTTGCTTTTTATTTGATTAAACGATGCCTTGTTACTTTTCTATTTTCAGGTACAATTTTTTCCTCCGAAACGCAAACCGAAAATTGAATTCATTCAACGACAACAACAACAAAAATAAGTAGAAACGTAAGTCACAATAATACATATAATAAATAGATATAAATATTTTTTAGTATGATTATTTATTATTATTATTATAAAATTGATATTGATATACAATCATGGACATATTATTCTCAATTTACATTCACCATAATAATGCAATCAATATGTTTCATTTTTCATGTTAGATTAATTTTTTATTTATGCTGTTTGACTCACAAATATTATGCAACTTTAACTCAATTTTTAAATTATTGTATCAACTGATGGCTTTTTGTGATTTTTGCTGAAAACTATTTAAAAGCACATATCAAAGTAATGAGTTGCACTTATGTAAAATACATTACAGGTTATTACATTTTTTGTTAACAATGTACTATTTATATTTATATGATTATATAGTATTACAACCCGAAGGAGGAGATCAATATTTTTAAAAAGCTTGAAATATTTATGCTGTTAGAGCGAAACATTTCATTTTCAATGTCATGTGATGATAATATAATATTGAAATTTGATATCGTATATCGTTTAATAAGTTATAAATCGTTTATAGTTTATGCAAATTATTTGATAATAATTTCAAATTTAACATAGCTTACATAATTAGCTCTCTCGTAATTTTATACTGCAATGTTCATTATTCCATCCGCAGATGATGTTTCATATTGGCGATGATATTAATATTTGTTTTATTTTAAGCATCAAGTGCCAAGTGAATTAATTAATCACATGCTTCGAAAGTAGAATCTATTCTCAAATTAATTACGAAATGATAAAATATTTATAAAAACAACTAATTGAAATTGATTTTCCGGCCTGACAACCATCGAATCTGTGTGTGCACTTGTTTGGTTTGCGTTTTTTTTTGTTTCGTTGTTGTTGTTATATCGTTTGTTGTGCCACGGCGGCGGTGCAATCGAGTAAAAGTTTAAAAGTGTATTACATAAATGGATTAGTTTTCATGGAAATTTAAATAAATTGTGTATGTGTATTAAGTTAAGCTACAAAATGCAATCAGGTCACTATTTATCGATTCATTCATTCTCATCATCGCCGCCACTAAAAATTCATTGTTCGAAAATATTTTAAAGTCACGATGGCTGAATCCCAAGCAATAAATTTTCCTTCGAATCAATGTCATATCGATCCCAGTCGAATAATCATCAGCACACAAATACATTACAATGCGTCGTGACGTTTAAATTGTATTCTGACCGTGTTTTTTCGCACGAAAAATTTACATTTCGATTTGAATGCTTATATCTATGCGTATTAATTATCAAATAGTAGGTATAGTAGAACTTCGTATAACGAGTGAAAACACTGGATGATTTATTGTTAGGATTTTTTTTTAAATATTTTTTAGTAATTAATACTGTTGCAGTAAAATTGTTTATTGCAGAATAGAAAAAAAATTTCTCTGTCGTATTATATTAAAAATTGTATCTATACATTAAGGGTTGAGGGTTATATTGCAGATATAGTATAGTTTATTACTGTTATTAATATTATTTATTTGAATATATTTTTTACAATACAAAGAGACACTTTCCATTGACGAATAACTAAAAAATGCCTTGATTTACTTCCAACTCTAAACATATACGGTTTTTTCGTATTTTTAAGCGATTTTTAATTATCAGCTTTTTGATTGTTTCGCATAACGAGACATTCACTTAAAAGAGTAAAGTTTTAACTAAAAACTATGCCCGTTACACGGGGTTTGACTGTAGAGTTTTCAGCGCAAACTAATACTAGTATAAAAAAGTTTACTCTCCACTTTGAAGATTGGATCGAGTGTGTATGTATGTCGGTACATAATGCAGCAATTCAATACAACACAACAACAAGAACAACAACAACAAGTAGAATATTCTTGAAAATCGCAATAAAGTCGTAGATTTATTATTACGAACAAGGCCTTTGATGGCACGCATCATTGAATTTAGAAAATAATAATCATAATATTAAATGTTAAAGCACATAACCTATTAAATTATTATTAAAGCTTAATTCATCTAATTGATTTTTGCATCATCGTCTATTTATTCCATAAATTAAAGCAATCTCTCACAAACGTTGACAAATTACTATTATTTATTAATTTCGTCATTGGCAATCAATTGATAATTTATGTGTTTATAAAATTATCAATGAGAGTTTGAACAACGATGAAAATCGTATTGAAATTGATGCGGCGCGCGAACTAGGTTATATAAATATTTTGATAGAAAAATAACATTTGCCTTTTTTTTCGCTCTCCGGCTCCGCCAGCGTTTACACCAGCATTTTTTTTATAAAGCGCGGCAACGGCAGCAGCAGCAGCAGCAGCAGTCTTGTGAATTATTACATTTATATTTATAAAAATAAAATAAAAATGGAAGACTGTGCGTATACAAAATGCGATGATGATGGTGATGGAGAAAGCGTGCTAAATCAACAATTTATGCGATTGTAATGCGTCTTACACGAAATATATACATATATACCCCCCAAAACAACAACAAAAAAAAAAACAACAACAAAAATGCGGGATATATTTACCTGTCATGAGTGTCATGAATATTTTTTTTTCGTATTTTGAACGTGCCTTTCCTCGCCAAGTTGTTGAAATTTATAAAATTTTCATAATTAGAATTAGATTGTATTTCATGCATGTTAAAACAACGAGGAATTCCTTCTACTTATAATTTAAATTATTCATATCGCATAAAATTTGTGGCGGCAGTATTTTTCGGATAAAATTTAATCTTGAAATGTGGAAATTATTATTAATTAAAATACGCATTTTTGCTCATTTTTTTACAAACAATTTGAACATGTTTTTACAAATTAGAAAGTGCACGATTATTGTGTGCTCAATTATACAGTCTTTTTTTTTCGTTGAAGTGCACACTTTTAACGGCGATTCCCTGATTAAAAGAAATCTCTACATTGTTTACACAACATTTATTTAATTAAGTTGATTCAGGTGCATTTTATAATGTGCCAAGTAATTCTCGGGTTTTTTTTTTCGTTTATACCTATATACATTTTTCTCTTCTCTTATTTTTTCGTCGGCTGCAGCTTTTTTCCTCTCGCTCGCGCTCGCAAACTTTACCCTCATCGTTCTCGCCGCTTCCACTCTTTCGTTCGTATACTCTCCGCGATCGTCAGCAATATCATCGCCGTTCGTTCCTCACATTATCATTATCAATGCAAAATCTTGTAGATTAATTAAGAAAGTATTTTGTCAGCAATCAAGAACAATTAATGGAACTGAAAAATGCGCGCGCGAGACGTATTTTTCTTTGTGTGTGTAGTATGGTATGTATATATGTATGTAGATTTTACTCGTCTCGCTCACGCTCGTTCTTCTCGCTATTGTTGGCCGTTGCCTTTTTTTTTCGGCGTGTCGACGTGCTAGTTTCAGTTTTTAATGAGAACCAATATGAATGTTTTTGTGCATGCGAGCGAACAACACACAACACACACACACACATACATACATACATACACAAAGAGTGTGGGTTGTGAATACTTTCAGTTTTATATAACTAATAATATCCAATTAACTGTGCGTTAGTTATTGTCATGACCCTAATTTTTAAGACTTTATTTTTAAACCATGTTTATAAGAGATTATTTTTAAACTGCAATTTTTGTGTAATTAATTTACAAATAGCGCGCGCAATAAGAGATAATTATTTTATGTAATTTATAACGTTGACATTGACTTCTAAAAATAATACCAACGATGACTGATAAATATTGTAATGTGAGCATATAATCCGAGCGACGAGCGCGTGTTTTATTGAAAATTTTAAGGTATCATTTATATACAGTGTGTTTTAGATAAGCAATGAGAAGTGGAATGAAAAAAAGGCCAGTAAATGTTGGGGGATCTTTTAAGTGATAAGAGATTGGGATTCACTACGAGAAAGTCGGGAACGTTAAAATCTACTACTAGGCATTATCTTTGCGAAAATTGTTTCTACTTAAACAAAACAGCCGTTTGTATGAATGTCGTAGCGAAACGGGCATAGAAAATAACATCAAATTGGCATTGCCATAAAATTGTGTAATTAGCAATCATAATTAAAAAAAATGTTTATTGCATTGGCTACCTAGACCATAATCATAAGAAACGTAACTACTCTTGTTGGCTAAATTATTAGCAAACGCAGCAGACTTTCACAATACGAGGAAGCGAAAATTTTAAATTATAATAAAGTTATAAGAGTAATGACATGAATTTTTGGTCCAAGACAAAAAAAAAACAGATTATGATGCGTTTATTTTACAACACAAGATAATAAAAACTATTCATGAATTTAAATTAAATTTTATAAATAACCGACGACACTTATTCTTTTAATATATTATATTTAATTTCTTGCCACCGCGCGAATATTAACGAGCCCCACTTTTTATTAATTTCTGTCTGACAACAAATGCACATGAAAATGAGAATGAAACTAAATCTACATGATGCACATTACGTTTTTATTTTATTTTTATTTATTCTTTTTCGCTAGCGCGCACCTCATATTGCTTGCATTTTCATAATTGCATAGAGTTTTTTTTTATTACAAATAAAAGCAAGCATACCTACATGTTAATCTGTCGCATGCAATGCGAATGAAATAATTCTTGGCGAAAAATATGTGAGCACTACTGATAATTACGTATAATATGATAGTATGAACCATTTTTCAATGCGACGTTATCTTATCAATGTGGTGCTGCTAATGTAAATGAAATAATCTATAAATTGAATGTTGAACATTCTTGACGTTAATTTATGCATCGAATTAATTGGCTGTTAATTATTTTCTGTTACCTAGTTCTAGTGTTGGTGGGATAATTCGGCGCCGAACGCAGCAATGTCTGCTGCTGGTAGAGATGTATAAATGATGATTTAATAATAAGCTAAAATATTTTCGTAGTGTTCTAATAAAAGATTACCTGTAGTGTGCGTAAACAAGATTGCAATCCAAACATTGGTTTCACTCTATCGCTGCTAAGAATAGAGTGTTGTGTATTAGAAGCGCTATTTTATTCCTACCACATTTACCCGAAATACAAAACAAATACAATTGTAGCTAACTGAAGAAACCTTTAGATTCTTCTTTGTCAATAAATAGAAAGTGAAAAGGTTTATATAGCATAATTTCCTTTCAAATTTTAACGCCACGATGAAACAAACAACAAGTAAGCAAGCAAGCAAAGCAAGCTAAACTGCAAGCGTTTGTCGTTGGATTGTTTTCTTCACGACGACAATACACATTAATCGAAATAATTTGCAATGTCAATTGTAAAAAGTGCATCAATCGACGCTTCAGCGCACCAAGAGTCCGTTATCTTGCACTATGATGCTTTTTTTAGCATGTATAAAAAGATAACTTTACATTCCGTTTTATATGAAAACACAGAGTTTTTATGAGTTTTTAAAGCAAATGTCTAATTAAAACATGTTTTATTGCAGCATATTGTCATAGGTTTATTACGTTTATCATATATTTTTTAATATTCATATACATATATCATGTCGCTTTAACTCTCATCCAAAAGTGAATTTATATTACAATTAAATGATATTGTTTGATCAAACATATGAATATTAGTTAATGGTATATTAAAAAAATCTTTAAATATTTACATGCAGTTTGTACCGTAATACAATTTGAGTTTAAAACGCATTAAAAATGAAATAAAGTAATAACGTTACACAATATGCATTTTTAATGTGTGTTCTAATTTATAACATTGCTTGGTTGTAAAATATTAGTTTATTTCGCCTGTAACATGATGTTAACCGAAAATTTTATTAATAAACATATAATTACGATGGGCAAATGTTCAAACAAATAACAATACTACGTATATATTATATATTGTTGTATTGAGCAATTTCGAGTCAATAAAATGTCAAAATGGTACACTTTTAGAAAATTACGTGTGATTATCTACGCGTACATAAATAGGCAATTACAATTATTCTCCTAGGCTATAATTTAATGTTTAGAACTTATTCTCTTCTGAATCATCCAACTAACGAAAGCAACGCGCATATACTATGTATTGTTTTGTAATTAAAACCTTGCAACGTTGTTACAATCGTTAACTTTTCAGAAATTTTATGAGCAATATGTTATCATTTTAAAGTGCAAAGACATTGCGATAATAATTCCATTGAAATTTATGTTTGGTTATTAAAAACTCTTGTATATGAATATTAAAAAATAATTATTATTTCATTATTATATTGACACGGTTTTATTATATTTTAACATCCGTAGTTGACACAAATGCAATTTTATTCAATAATTTATAATATATTCACTATTTTATTATTAGTTTGAATATAGGTAACATGTTCATGTTATTAATTTTATTCTAGAATACAATGAGCGCATGATGTCTGGAGATTTTGCATATTTGTGTGTGTATGTTAAATTTAGATTTTTGTTGTGTTATTATTGGCTTGAAATTTACATCTTCTTATCTAATATTTATTCAAGGCAAATAGCAACAACCAAAAAAGTGGCTCTTTGCAGCAGCAGCTAACTATAAGCTTGTGGCATCCGAAATTGTTATCAATTTCAGCAATAAATTATGCATGTTTAAGTGATAAATTTACGATTACGCTAAAATCACATTTAATGTGGTAATTATGTACATTTTTTTTATCGAATCGAGACGGAACTCGCAAATGTTGTTGTTGCCTTTTTTTATTTATTCATTTGGCTTCGTCATTTATCGTAAAAATCAGCAACAAAGGATGTTCAAGTCTTAGCAGTCACGTAATTTAAAATAAAATCAAACAAATAAAACACATTGATCTTATTTATATTTATACAAATAAAAAAAAACATCGCCAATCTAATAAATGTTGAAAAATTTAATTATCTTGCTGCTACTGCATACATCCCGTATAATTAATTATCTTTCTTTTGTAAATTTTATACAATTATAAGGCATTTATATTTATTTGGCATAAATTTTACATTCTTATTTGTTTTGTTGGTCTAATTGCTTTTATTATTACTGTATTACCGTATATATAAAAGCATCAAAGAAGCTCTCGTTCGGTTTATGCTTGAGAGAAAAAAAAAATCGGATGATTTGGCTGTGTAAATAGCTTAAAATAATTGTATGATGATTACGAAAATGCTTTATTTTAAATCTTCTAAACAATCATATTTAGAGCATATATATTTTTTATAACAGACTGATCATTTTTTTTAAAGATCATTATTTCTGTTGAGATATTCAACAAATAAACACGCAGTTTGTATAAATAGATGAAATTTTATATAAATATTAGTATTTTAAGCGTGGAAATTTTTTGCTTTAATTTTAGCAGTCACAACAAAACGAATACGCCATTGTCGAAACACAAATCGTTTTTATGGTAGCATTCTCATGAATCAAATTAATAGAAAATGCAAATATGTATAACGTTTAGAATATTTTAGAAATCTCACTTTATTTGTTATTCACTTTAAAATTTGCATCTTATCCAACGTTTATTTCGTCGTAAGAGAAAGAAAGGGTTGAAATGAATTTCTGTATTTATTTATGTGCGCGCATATAAAATAAAATAAAAAAAAACATGTTTTTTCGTTCGCATTTTTGCTGCTCTCCTCCTCGTCGCTCGCTCACGAGAATGAATGACCCCTCGCTAACTACACTTAGAAAACTGAAAATCAATTATAATTTTCTTGGACAACAAGTTAGTTATATATATAAATGTGCATGGGGTCAAATCAAGTTAATACTGGGGGATGCTGAGACCAGCTGGGCATTGCCATTTCCAACAATTCTCGTCTCAAATTGTAACTGCAATAAGGTGGATTCATAGACGCTGCAAAAAATACTGTACATACACACAGGCAAGCAACAACATACGAAACGAAACAAAAGTTTCTCTTTTCTTCACATTTCATCTATTGTTTTCGCATTTTGCACAAAAGCGCGCGCGCTATATGACAAAAAAAATCTTAACAACCAAAGGGGCGGGAAACAGTCGTCTCTTGAATTATTGTTCTGCTTTTTATACGTATGTATGTGTGTGTATATGTGTGTATGTATTTGTTCCATGTATAGAAGCAACAAGTTATATTCATCATAAAACCATAATCACAATGCACACCTACATTATATAAAGCATTGTTTTCAAGTGTATTTTCCTTTGCAAGGCTGCCTTCAAGCCAATTGAAAAATTTCAAATGATGACATTGAAATGTTGTTTTTTTTGACAATTTCCGTTTGTGTCGACATCGCCGTTTATCTTATCACCATTTCCTGAATGTACCGTCTTATCGCATTTTTCTTTAAAAAAAAATACGTTAAAACTATTTTGCAGATAAAAATATTATACATATTTTTTTGGATACGAAAATTGCTTAAAAATCCTCATTTCTTCTAAAATGTATGAAACGCTCATAAATATGTATGAGAAAGGCTTTATTTTTGCAAAAGCAATATCCATTTTATTATGTCCATTATTTAAATATTTTCTTTCCATTTTTAGTTAAGTCAAAACGCGTACACACATCCATATAATTTTTTCCTCGTTGAAAGTCTGTTTGTTTTTCGTTTGTTTTGGGGCGCAAACATAGAGCGAGGGCATGTTTGGAAATTTGAACCTGTAACCTTAGTTTTCAAACTCTCTGAGTATCATATAAAGATCCAATTTGAATAATTCCAAATGATGGAAATAAAGTTTACAACTTGCATATTGGTCGTTTTACTATCCACATAAAGTTTTGAGTTTGAATATCTCAAGAATGCTTATAGGATAATATAAGATATTGTGGGAATATCTCTCTTACACCGAGGATTATTAATAATCATTATTTAAACTATTTAATAACACTCGCTGTATGATAATAATAAATTTATTAATTACTTAATAAAGTCATAATTATGCAGCAAACATTTATTTTTCACTTTTTGCCAAGAAAGGCAGCAAAATGTAATTAACTGTTGAGACACTAACGCATCAAAAACTGGGTAATAAAACAAATATTATCGTAGAAACGCGCTTATACAATATTATATCATCAAAAAATAACTGTGGCAAAGCTACTTCAGTCATACAACTGTTTTTAATAAATAATTTTTTATAGCATTCCTGGAATGCGCGCAACATAGATAATTAAATTTCATCTTTTGAATCTATGTGAAACCCCTGATTAATTGTAGAAATGTGATTTTATTTAACTTTTTTTATCAATCTCTTAAGTCAGTTGTTGACTTAATTACAATATAAACGTGGATATAAAACCTTTAAAAGTTTTTATCATGACAGTTTTATATGCCAAATATTTTAAGCTAGTCGATCTTTAAAGTCGTAATAGTCAACGAATGTACTTCCTTCTAATTTTAGTCCCACATCAAATGCTTTAACCAAAAATGTTTGTTTTTGCACTTAAATTGCAATTGGTATTATATTATTACCTGTCGTCTTTTTGTAATCTTATGTAATATGTAGTATTATTTGCATTCGTGCCTATTACACAGCTTATTTGTCAGTATAATTTAATCGCAATAATAATGATATTAAATAAATCATCAGCGATGAATAAGTTGTTAAAATTTATACGGCTTAAAATAATCTAGTTTATTGTAATTCTTATTAGCTAGTCTGTATGTATGTATATAATTATGATAGCCGTATTTTAGAAATACGATTTCAGCTATTTTATGCACCGATTTGTCACTGTGCCAACGAACATTATGAAAATCCATAAACAGCATAGAGAGAGACGCTTCTCGACTAATTATCGTCATGTAATTTTGCAAAAATTATTTAGGTAATATCTGTGCCATGTATATGTATTGCGCGTCGAATTATCATAAAGCGCGCCCGATATCATCTACCAAAATTGTAAATTACGCCCAGCCAATTTCGAAAATTGTGTCTGCAATTTTATCAATTCGCAAATTATTAATTGCTTGTCGACTGTATTGTTTGTGTTACTCAAAATCAATAAAACTATTATATTTACAATTCTTTATTCCAGTTTTTATAGTCGCATGAATCACGTTCAAGATTTATTAATCTATTAAAATTAACTATTAATAAAATACATATTTGAAATTAAAATAATCTTGGGAGAAACACAGCGGCGGTGATGTAAAAATTTAAAAGTCAAACGTTGTTGATTGATTGCACAATTTCTATACAATGCAATAATTTCCTGTGAAATTTTTGGTTTCTATGCTCAAAATAGAAATCTTTCTTTTTTGCTGCTGCTGCTGCAAATTATTTAATAATCATCAATTTTTGGTATATGAAATTATTTGCTTAAAACATTAATTTGTCTGATGAAAAAGCACTCTATGGAATATTTTCATACTCAAAAAACAAAAATTATATACAGACGGTAAATATTTGCGCGTTGTATGCATAAATTAATTAATTTTTGTTTTATTTCGTATGCGCACCGTAGTATTATGTATATATATTGTTATAAATTAATATTTACCGAAAAAACACAACAACTTGCGTGATGCTAACAAGATATTTAAGCAGATGACTGACAAGATTCTTAACTTGCTATATATTTTCATGCTAATGTGTTATTGATGAAAATAATTACATGCGTAATTTATTTTCATCAATTTTCCATTAACATAATTTTTTTATATATATTCCCCAAATAATACTTGTTTTAATTCGTTTTCCGCCTTAATGTTGTTTGTAATTACTTAATTGGAGGATTTTCGCTTTTATTTTCTCAAAATGCATACGCTACGAAGTGTAAAAAAATATTTTTTGGCTGTTAATTAAAGTTACATTTTAAAAATAAATAAAATTTATTATTTTTTGCTGTTATTTGCTGGCTGTAATGTTGCTACAGAAGCACATACTCGCTCACACATTTCCACCTTTTTTTTCTCTCGCACAAAAAAATATAAAAACGTTTTAATTAACATTGTTATTAATTTGATTTACAAAGCCTTTTAGCGTGGAATGATTGTGAAAGCAGCGAAAATCAGCTGTGCTGCATCGTTACATAAAAAAAATTATATGTATTTAATATAAATTAATTCAAATAAATTTCTGAAAATAGGTTAAATAATTTAATTAATGATCGTCTTGCAATTTAATGCGCACATATATATATAAAGTATTTTATGAATTTAATTTGAATCAAGTGGAAACATTGTTTTGGTGTAACATTGTTGGTACATGCATATAATATATTTTAAAACAATTTGTTAATAATTGCGCTACAAATATAATTAATTACAAAGTTTAATAATCAGACATTCGTCGAATTGTATTGTGAATTTCGAAATGTGTCAGGAATATTATTAGCGTTGTGCCGGGTGTGTGTCTATGTGTGTTTTTTACTTTCAATATTATTAAATTTATAATAATAATAATAAAAATAATAATAATAATAGGAAAAGCAGCAGTTTAATTAAAATTGTATTAAAGAAGGAGTGTTTTAATGTCAAAGTTAATAAACATCATTTATTTATTTATTGCTCAAATTCAATGGAATCATAGAAAATCAATTTCGTTTTAAAACCATGCATTTGCAATAGGAATTTTTTTTCCAAACAATATTATTCCATAAATCGTTAAGTAATTTCACATTCAATTTGTAATAATAAAAAATATTGACTTTTTAAAAACTATTTTTCAACATCACAAATATCTACTACATGGCTGTGTAGTATTTGGTTTTATTACATGTTAGAATAATTCAAGTGAAAGTTTACAATTCATTCTTTTGTTTTAACTTGGATGTAATAGAAAATATATCTATATATATACCTAGATTTTTTATTTTGTTTATTTGTTTGTGTTGTTTTATGCACAAATCGTAAAAATAAATTTTATTTTTGAAATGTTTATTAATAATTGCATAATATTATTATTCGATTGTTTTTGTAATCTCTGGTTGTGTTTAATTTTGGCAATCAATTAATACGTGGTTAACTTTAATTAAAAAAAACATGATTGAATAAACATTGGCTTGTAAATACAAGCCATTTTGTATTTAATATTATTATATCCAATATATTGTCACTCATTTTTTTTATCTAATCTTATTTGCACAATCCGAAAATAATTACTCACAAATTTCCATGATGGAGCAGCAGCAAAAAAAATATGATTAATTTAACAAAATCCGAAAAGCAGAATAAGCGCGAGTGGAAAAGAAAATGATTAACTAACTTTATTATGCAAACAGGACTTGTTTTACTTGTAAAACAATCTTTTTTTCTGGCCGCTCCGTGTGTACGTTTAAATTAAAATTTGTTTGATTTCAAAGAAAATAGAGCGCTCATGAATATTTCCGTTAGGTCAAGTGATTTTTGTTGATTATTATATGGCTGTTGGCTGTGCGGTAGTGTAGTAGTAGTAGCGCTTTTTGAGTGGGGGATTTTTCTTTAGTATAGATTTAGTTGGGTAATTTTTTTTATTCATTCTATGCGATTCTTACATAATTAGCGCGAGGGGTTCGTATAGTTGTGTGGTGTTGCGCAACTAGCAAAAGGAAACGAAACCAACCCCTAGCGTGGCGCTTGCGCTTGTCCGAAGTCGCGGTGTCGCGCATAGCCGCGAATTCCACCGTCAGTCCCTTGCCTACCGCCAGACCGCTTAGCTTGCCCGCTTGAACCAGTCAGTGTCTCTTTATCGAGGCGTGTGCACACTCTCTTGTAACATTAATACAACAATATATAATACAACTCGTGGTGTGTGAGCCTAATAAAATAAAGTCAAATAAAATATATTCTACTGGATATAGACGAACTGTTTGTTTGTATTTTACAACAACAACATCGCAAATTAACATTTGATGAACACTTTGTACGTTTATTATAATATTAAAGTTTACGTGACGCGTTTTTAATAAACATTTATTTCGTGCACTCCAATAAGAGGATTAACAATCATCATCGCTCTAGTGTAAAATAAAAAGAAAAAAGAACGTAGAAAAGAAAAACTTGATATTTTTGTTGGTGCTATAATAAATTATTTGTTTAAAACATAAATTTATTGTTGGAATAAACCGACTTGAATCATAAAAAAGTGAGTGCTTCAATTTTCATTCTCTATGTTGTGTACGATATTTAATTTGCTAGATAATCATATTTTTACACGCGCGTCGTCGTCGTTGTCTGAATATACTCATAATATTTTTTTGCTCTCTAACTGTGTGCCTATATAAAATACAATTTTCTTATCAAGACGCGCGGCGCAATATTTTATCTATTTTTGTACAAACACTGCAAGCAAGATAAATGCTTTAATAATGTGTCTTTAACTACCAGGGCATTATTATCAAAAGCATTTCTTTTTCTAATTACAACTACAATGCCAGTTCGTAATTGTTGTTTGGCTACTGTTAGTGCGTCATCAGTCACTGTTGTTGGGAAAATTGCGCGCTCAATTACTAACTACTATAAACTAAACTAACGCAAAGTCGCGTCCCCCCACACACAAAAAAAACAACATAAAAATGCGGAGTGAATTTCACTACAACATGTTTATTATTATTAAAAAAAAAATGAATAAAAAATAACGCACACTATGTTTTTCTATTTTTTCCGGCGCGTTCGCGTTCATTTTAATTTTCATACATCATGATTCTAACAGAAGATTGACAAGCGATCTAAAAAAATATTCTCTATTCCATATCACGTGCGCGCTTCGTTGCCTGTATTTCGTGCGCGCTGTCTAATTTTAGGCTTGCCGCTGGCTATTACAAAATATTTCCTTATTTATTATTTAATAACTTGTAATTACTTTTTTTCGGGCTCCATTTGCATTTTTATGAAACGCACTCGAAAAATTTTCACGATGCGTCAAAATTGCGTTCTATTACGGAATAATAAATATTTAATCTGAATAAATGAATGCGTCGTATTTTTTTTGCCGTCATCGTCTTTTTGGCGAACGCGAATAGAAAAATTTGCTTGCAGAGAAAACGAACGAACGAACGAACGAAGCTCTCGACGGTTGAATTGAAGTTTTGTGTATGAGGCAGCGAATATAGCGCGCGCTGTTTTCGCGTTGTGTTGTCTGTCGTCTTAATATAATTCGTTGAAGCTTTTAATAAAAAAAGTTTACAGGTAGTAAAAAGTCGCCTGCTTCTTGATTATATTTAATTTTATACTTTGGCGCAATGTTATAACCATCAAATTATATTTTTGGCTGCGTAAAAAAATCGTTAGATTCGTGCAAAAAAAATGTTCGTTTCGCTTAAAAATGCAAAATTCCTGTCTGGTTAGGTTGGAAAAGGTAGCATATGGGTAATGTTACGGTATTGCCGGTCAATGGTTTGTGTGCGCCTAAAAACGGAAGTGCATTTATAGACAGTCTAGGGAATAAGTGGCGTAATAAAACGCGGTTATTTTTCCATAATTGTTGCATAAAGAGAGGACCAATTAAATAATATATTTTAATTACGGCGTGCTCCGGTGAGCCGCAAGATTATGTGTGTGTATAACGTATATCGCTCGCTCGGTTTTTTATATGCAGACGTTTATATAAAAATATAATTTTAATGTATTTTTAGGTAAAAGATCTCGTAAAAGAGAGCGCGCACGCTGCCGCACACTTTGCACGCCTAATGATTTAATCCAAGGCTTCGTTGCAGAGTTTAATTCCAACGCGCACTTGTAATTTGTGATTATTAAAAAGTGGCTTTGCACGCCGCAAAAATACGCAAATGGGAGATTTTGATTTCTCTGCGCTTGGAAATTTCGCGTCCCGTCGTTTGGTTGGATGTTGTAGTAGCAGCACATATATTGGTAAAACGAGCGTTAAAATTTTATCATCTATATAAATATTTAAACATAAATTCAAGCATATTGTGTTTGCTTAGCATTGCTGCCGCTGCTGGTAGGATTTTATTTGTTAGCATTATTTTGTACTAAAATATGTTGTATAAGCTATCGAAAAACTGCTTTGAGTATTACTAATTTAATAATAACTCGAGAAAGTTGGAGCAAAGAGCGAGGCAGCAGCGCGCACTTTAAGTTTCTACTTGAACGATGATGTATTGCAGCTAATGGTACATTAAAATTATTTATATTTTATCAATTGATGCAGTGCTTTATAATAAATTCTGCAAAAAATTTGATTTGCGATATACGTTCGTTCTTAGAAAATAAATATCGCTAGACGAAAATGGAAAGTGTCATGTCGAGTTTTTTTGTGTGTGGGGTAGTTTTCTGGCCGGTTCGTTTCAGTGGCGGTGGTGGGTGCATACGTAGATAATGTTGACGGTTCCGTTTGCACTGTTTAAATCACGTAAAATATTGCTGTTAAGCGGCCAGAACGCGCCAGCCAACATTCCAAGCGATATGAATATTTACCCTCTCTTTGGATGGCTGATGATGATGATGATACAAAACGCCGCCACCGTCGCCGCGAACTAAACTCTATACTCTCTCGTACATATATATATACCATACACATTCGTAACTTTTCCACTGCGCATAATAATTTTTCATCCTCATTTTTCATCATTCCACCACCGCCGGCACAGCCACTACACCAAACACCACCACCATTCCCAACACCATATTACATTATAACATCGCTTTCGAAACAACAACGTTCTATTAATTGCGTCTACATTTCTCAAATTGAAAATGTCTAAACGGGCATATACCCTTCTCAAACAGATTTATTTTATCAAAATATCAACATTATTATTTCACATACATGCATACATATACATATTTGTAACAGCCAACAAATAATATATAAAATACTTGTGTATGGATGGTATATAAATCTGAATATAAATTTAAATTTTAGATTTTCGAAATTAATACTCCGAATGAAAACTATTGACTACGTCAATGTTCATATTGCCTTTTTGCGCTGGATGGGCTTTGCCGCTTTTGCTTTATTATTGTTGCTTTGCCTACATGAAACGTTTTATCATAATTTTAATTAAATTAATATTGTAACATTTGAAAACGTAAATTTATCAAATGTGAAAAATTGTAATTTTGTGCTTTTGCCGTTGCTTGTGCTACTATGCTACGTATTTTATAATAAATTTAAATCGTATGGAAGCGTAACAGAAACAACAAGCGCTCAGATATTAGTTTTAGTTAATTCCTAGAGCTGTATTAATTAGTACGATTTACTAAATTTTAATTTAAATTGTTTTGCGGCTTGTTTTGTTGTATTTGCAGAGATGATTTGATTGTTGCTTCACTGCGAAAATAAATTGTATATATTTTAAACTTATCGTAGGTATATAAATAAATTTAATTGAGAGAGACCTTGTCGGATTTTAAAATACTTGTGTAATAATAATGTTGCAGAAATATATAGTGCAAGAATAAAAAAAAACAGTAGGGAATTTGTTTGGCATCGGTGAATTATCATCGTTGGATGGGATATCGTATCCGTACTTACAATAGAATGGATAGAATATGAAAATTAATACAAACTGCATATTAGATTTTTTGAATGTTTTCCTTTGGGATAGAATAAATTTATTAGAGATTATAATATCGCATAGTGTAGTTGTAGTTTAAAATCTAGTAAATTTTTATGTTATGCTGTTATTTCTAAGGATGGAGGAAGCAGATCCACCCTCTCTCGTACACACAAATTGCAAGATTATTACAATCACATTACAAGATTATGTAAAGTACATTAGCAAACTCGATTGCGTAGGATTAAATTTTGGATTAGAATTTAAATGCGTTACTACGCCGATTTTTCTTCTCTCCTCCATCCATCCATATCGAAATATTTTTTAATAATAATAAGAATAATTGCTTAATATGTTACGCGTAAAGCGTTTTGTACAATGCAGAATCGTGCAGCAAAATATTATTGCCACATTGCGATTTTAAAACAATTTTTAATGCCTTTCTATGCGTCTGGAGCAAGCAGCAACAAGACGTGATAAATCTCAAAACAGTCTTTTTATTATAACTTGTTTGTGGTATTAATAATTTTAAATTTGCGAACAACGTTCAATGTAGATAATTTATTAAATGTTGTTTTATAGTGTATATAGTGCACATACACACATACATATACAGACGGCGAATTATTGGAATTTGTCCAAAAAATTATTTTAAATAAAGAGTTGTGTATGGGTGCGCGCACTTTTCTTTATTTTTACGATTTCTTTGCCAATTGTTTAAAATTTATTGCTCCGATATATAAACAAAAATGGTATATAAAACTCTTGAAAGCATTTTACAATCAATGTGCTCCTCTTTCAATTAATAATAATATGTTGATGGAAAAAAATCGTACGTTTTGGGCACCCGGCCAGCAGTTGTATAATCATCTTGTCTCAAAGAGTCGCATTTTCCAGAAAAGTTATTTTTACACGATTCGGTTTTGTTTTTTTTTGTTTTTTTTTTCGTACTCATACTATACAGCTTTTTTTTATTAATGCAATCGTGTAATCGATTTGAATCCGGTTAATTAAAATCGCATACGTAACAGATAAAAATATAATTAAAATGACAAAATCCAATTTCACACAACAATGCTTCGCAAATCTATAGTCTGCAAGTTGCAAATTCTGAAAATATTGGATGGCGAAGCCTCCTCTCTCATACTTTCGAGCGTCGCGCTGTTATAATAAATTTTATTTTTTTCGGCTTGTGCGCCGCTGCTCCGCTCTCCTTCTCACACTCACCAAATATATTATATATTATATATAAAAATGTTTTATTTATTTTAAGAGGAAATGTGTTTTATATCATTCAGTAAAAACTTCAATTCTGGCATCGAAAATAAATCAAGAATTTGCCGAAAAACTGTGCGCCGCTTTTTAAATACAATCAATTTGCCCGATTTTTCCGCATGACGTAACGCACCAGCAAACTTTACACCGAGTCGCAAAAATCGCAATATTAAAAACGATCTACATGTGTGCATACACACAATATACAAAAAAAAACATAAACAGATAAAATGTTAACGAAGGAATGTGTCACATTAATAATAATAATGATGATGTGACGTTTTAATTATTGACTAATAAACTGAGTCATGTGCTGCTTTTGCTGCTGCTGCTGCTGCTGCTGCTTGGCTGCTACTACTACTTAATGCTTTTTAATATTTATTCATCAACGTTATTAATTAAAATGCGTCGTATATTTAATATGAAAACCAGAATGAAATACTTAAATGATGTGTAATTGAACAGCCAGCGCGCGCGTTAATTGTATTTTTTTTATTTATTTCGTTATTACTGGTATCGTATCAACAACGGTAGAGAACACGCCTATTTTAATTGGCCATTAACACATTACATTAATTTCATTCGAACGAACGAACACAAAAATAACAAAATTATTGTAATTTTATTTTTTAATGATTTGTGAGTAGTCGTAATAGATGATTAGCTTACGTTAATGCTTTCCTCGTCCCTCGCAAGCAACACACACACACACACACAATATTAAATTATTTAAATAAATAATTTGTTTGTATGTCGTCTTTACGCACCAAGTAGTCGTACCACGAAACCTTATGCGATGAATAAAAATATGCGCGATGGTGGTGCCATTGCGCAGCTGCGTAAAAAACAAAAGTGGCTTGGTTAGTTGGTTTGTGTGTGCATGAATGTGTTGTGGTCGCGCGAGTGTTAGCAAATTTAATATGTATTAACCGACGAAAAAAAAACGACACAGAGTACAATATATATTTCGTTGGTGCGATATAAGTAGCTTTGCAAAGTAGTTAAGAGCACCCTGTGGTGGTAGTTGTGTTGTGTGTGCAGGCAGCAACGACGTTAAAAATGGAAAATCGCTGGAATATGGCAAAACCTAATCTAATACAGTTAGAAACATTTTAGAAATTCTAAAAGTAGATTACATGTTAGTATAAAAATACAAAAAAAAGTTTATTGCTTCATGAAGTAGTTAGTTAGTACGGAAAACTTTTCTAAGCGCTGAAATCTTTGTGATCGAATGGGAATGAGAATGAAGAAAAAATAAAATAAAATGATCGTTCGTTCGTTCATTCGTTCATTCGTTCAGAGTTCGGCTTTTTTTTCGCCCATTCTTAGACACATAATGCATCGAATCGTGATTAATTATAATACCAATTTTTATCCCTATTAGATAAATTGCTTGCTTCCATAAATATTTATTAGCTTATTATAATGACACAGCAAGTGGTCGTAAGTCGTTTTTACGATAAAATTTATTATCAACGTGCATTGGCAGCGCGCTACTCTCCCATACACATCATACATACATACATACATACATACACACATACATACAACGCATACATACAACGCATACTCACTCATTGCATGAGTGATTAAATATGATTTTGCAAAAATAATTTTTAATAACAAAATTGTTGTATGTATGTATGTATGTTGTGTATATATATTTTTTTGTATGTGACAAGCACAGCGTGAAACAACAACGTTCTTCAATAAAATGTATTGCGCGCCGCGCTATGAGTAAATATTTATTTTTAGTTTTGTGATTATATATTTGTATATTGTTTAATATGTATGGTCATGGTCTCGTCTCATTCTAGTATCCTTGGAATTTTAATAGCAAACAAAAGCGATCCGAATTACCATTTTACCAAATGCGATAATACGTTTTCAATTGCGCAATTGTGAGGCAAAAGTAAATCGTACATAAATTTTCCTCCCACTATAATAATATTATATTTTGTTCTCATATACTTGCTGTCTATTATTATTATTATGATGTGATGATGATGATGATGATTATGATTATGATTATGATGATGATGATGTTGTGCGCGAGCTTGAAGCTAATTTAATATTAGTATTTATGCTTTAATTTATTAATTAATATTGAGATATACTTGTTGTATACTATATATATTTATTATTGCTTTAATTTGTTTGATGCTATTGGTTGTGGGGTAATTTTATAATTGTTTGGCTTTATTTGCAGAGCGCCTACCGAAGACAGAAGCAGTATCACCGAGTAGACACAGGGCTTGCTGATCCGTTTATAAAAAACCGACCAACATGCGCTAGCTTCTCTACGACAGCCGCTTCGCTTCGCCTTCCTGCTTACTGCGTCAAGTCAATCAACCTAAATTTGTCCACAGTAGTAGTCCCTTGCTCTTTTTTCTAGTCCTACTACTACATACTACTACTGCTATTTAATATATCTATATAAATTAGTAAACACTGCGACCGGTTACGTTCTTTAATCTATTAATTAACAACAACGGTTTAGTTGAACAAAAAGAGAAAAAGAAAAGAGAAACAATCGTGCGTGTCATTTTGTTGTTTGTTTCGTATTAATATTTTTAAATATCTGCAATATGAACAATTGTTGCACTTGATTTTTATATTTATACATAATATTTATATATATATAATAACAAATCTATTTTTGACATATCGCAAAAATAGAGCTATTATTTTTGTTGAATAATCATAATTATTATAACGTAAGAAAATTGCAAGTGTGTATCGTTCGGCGCGATACGATTAGGTCCAGTGTTTCGCGTGCATTCAACATTCAACTACAGTTATAATATTTCTAAACAAAAACAAAACGACAACAACAAACAAAAAAAAAATTGCAATTACTTTCCCAACATTTCCTTGTAAAACATGGCTATGGTGAATATGAATAATCTTATTAACGGAAAGGATTCACGCTGGTTGCAGTTGGAAGTCTGCAGGGAATTTCAGAGGAACAAGTGTTCCCGGCCTGATACAGAGTGCAAATTCGCCCATCCACCAGCGAACGTCGAAGTGCAAAACGGACGAGTTACCGCTTGTTACGACAGTATCAAGGTAAGAAACTTTCATCTTAAACACTACCACCATTCTCTCCTCCACAACCACCACCACCACCACGTCTAGCATGAGCGTTTTAGTTAAGCTAGAGAGATAATGTTGCGGTACATCGCGTAAATGGAGAACAATTTCAAGTTATAATCCGTGCCTATGATACGACGAACGACGATGATATTATTACTCGAACAATACTTGTCACTGTCAGCTATAAATTTCCCTCGCATAATTTGATATATCGCCAAATTGGAAGCATCCTCGTTGTAGACTTATTGTGCCGGTGATATTGTCTTTTACATATGTACGCGAATAGGTACATACTATACTAGACTCCTATACCATCGACTATCTATAGGAATACATATGTGTGTGAGTGTGTATGTATGAGTGAATATATGCGGGAGTAGTAACAGCAGCAGCAGCAGCAGCATCTCTTAGAATGTCTCTTGTCAATTAGCGCGCGTGTATCATTTTATTAATCGCGTAATTGCTTCACTCTCTCACTCTCTTACTTTGTTAATTATATCAGAGTGGATGCCTAATTAAGAGCGGTTACTTGCCATCCTGCTCATTGATGATTTCAATCAAATTTAACGACATGTCGCAACAGTTTACTTTACTTTACTTTACTTTCAGTTCGCTTGCATATTATAGATAGCGAGCGAGCTCCTCTCTATAGCTCGCTGTGTGGAAAGAATAGAGAAGAGAGGTTTGGTTTTTATTTTTTTTTTGTTTCACGAGCTTGCTACTCACGCCCATTCGATGCCATTCAAGCATTATCATCAGACAATGTAATGAATCCGAAGCTATTATACGCTTGCAGCTCATTTCATTACAAACCAACCACCTTACTACTTTTTTGGCAATGGATATTACTCGCTTCAATCTTAATAAATGTATTGCGGCGCGCTGCACACGTAGATGAAATGGGTGGAAATAAAAAAGACAATATATATGTGGTATGTGTATATAGTAAGTAAGCAGCAGGAGCAGCAGAATGAAAGATCTTTTTCGCCTACTTCCTTTCAACGAATACGGTTCATTTGCTTTGCATATATTCATAAACGTCTCATCGGGATTGCGTTGGCGTTAATTCCACATCATAACCTGCCATTATGCCATTCCGGACAAATTAATCGATTCAATTCGCCGTTGTTAATGTTGGCTTTTTTGCACAAAATGGATTTGGTTTTTTCTTCTCCTTCGCCACCCACAACATGACTATATACAGGAAAATTGTCTTATCGAATGACATATGCTGCATTATTAGGATGTATTGCGGCGGGAACGCCACCTGCTTACTACATGTCGTGCTTAATATATTTCCCCAAGTCTATATTGATCATTTTATTTATTTATAGTTTCAGATTAATTTCTATTTGCTTAATTTATCTTTATATTCAAACATTTGTCACATTATTGCCATTATTTGTCGGCAAACATTACGAGTTGCTTAAATGGGAGTGCCCGAATCGCGTATACATAAGATTTTGAGTGAAATAATACATCATTGATCCTAAAAATAGATCAAACGTGTGCGCTTGCTTGTGCTTGTGCTTGTGCTCGTTCAAGAACGAACGATGTTTTATATACGTATAGATATATATATACGTACGTATTGGTGAATCCATCTCATCTCTCATACATCAAAACGGCCACATATTTTATTAAAAGCTTCGTCCAGATAGATCCACATATAACTAACTATTTTCTGAGTCGTTTCTCGACGCTCATTCGCTCTTTCGCTCTAGCTAAATACCTTTTCCCTATCCCGCATCGACCCCATTCATCAATTAAGCGCCACTAAAAATATCCTCATTTTTATTTTCGTTTATTTCATTTTGTTGTTTGGCTGGGTTGTTATTTAGCTTTGTTTTCTTTCTATAAAACCATTCCATTGTTGTGTGCGTTGCTTTTTTTCGGTCGCCGTCGTTCGGCGTGTCGCTGCCTGCCTGCCTGCCAGCCAGCCAGCCTGCTACGTACTGCTGCGTATAGAAAATAATTAATTAAGTCAAATATTACCAGCTTTATATTTGTCAAGGTAGTACGATAAATCCATCAATCATGCTCTTTGTTTACTGCAGTGAAAAAATCATTCTTGAAAATTCAATAAGCGCGCGTACCTCTACGTATACTTCTCTGCTTATACTTCATACATGTGCCCCCTTTTTGCCATATGATTCGATGGTAACAAGATTATATTTATATATGTATGTCGTACACATACCATGTGTATATGTGCGTATGTATGCGTTGTGCTGCCCAGCCATTAAGTATAATTGAGAAATATGCAAATTTTATACGTGTACTTAACAAATTTTGCGTTTCTGACGCCGTATGAATTGTCTAATCATACATTAAATAGCTTCCAATTAAAATATCATTTTGTTGCGAAACAACGCCACGAAAATATATGGATGTGTGTACGTACTTAACGTACATGTTTCGTGCAAACACTTCCAAAAAACACGTTTACTCTGGCAATCATTTTGACTACAATATTTTTGACTTTTTATGATGATTGGCGAAATGCAGTTGGCACTTTTTTCCATTGCGTGTGTGTGTGTGCATATGTGTGTTTGATGTGTGCGCATATGAGAACCATCAAGATTGCGATTCTAGTTAGCTGTTTAGCCTAGTAACATAGTATTGCGTTATCCAGTATATGCACACACTCATATGTGTGCATGTGTGTATTATATTTAGAGTTTGGCCTTGGCTTGGGTCTCGGATGTCCGCAGAGCCGCAGGGTTCGCGAGGACGTAAGAACCGGTCTGCGGAAGGTCAAGTCTGGCAATGCACTCTCGCGCATTCTTGACCACCAATCCTAACAACAACTTTAAGAGCGCTCGCGCGCCTGTTAAAATACCACACATCTGCTACAGCTTCCACATTTTCCATCTTTGCTTATTTTTTGCTTTTCACCACCCGCTCCCCCTGCCTGCAACAGCTAAAAAATCTATAAAAATGCACATTGAACGTATTTGTTCAATAATGAATTTTCCACGAATGGAATTTTGCTATTTTTTATATTTTTTCCTTACCCTTCGTCTTCTTCTTGGTCGGGTGGTGTTTTTTTTATAAGAATTTCCAGCGAAATGAAAAGAGAGTAAACGTTTTGTGGTTTGCTTGCTTGGAAGAGTGCTTGGTGTTATGTAACGGGCAATTGAATATGAAGTTTACTGAATTGATGATGCGTGTTGTTCAGAATCCGCAAGAGCTTGTGCAAGGCTAAATATAGATTAAGAAGTAGGAGTGTCTGGTTATTGCATGAAAGCCGATGTGTATCGAGCATGAGTGGGTGTTTTGTTACAATAGCGGCGAAAGATTTATCGTTGGCTATGGCGTATGGCGTTCCTTCGTATAGTCGTCGTCGTCGTCATCGTCGTCGTGTTTTCTTCATCTTTTTCAATTTTTCTCTCGGATGCATGAATGCTGAAAGGAGAGCACTTAGTCTGATTTATAAGTCAATATAACAATATCTATATAATATGCCTCACTATTTTGATTTTCTATACATGTACGCACGTACTCCCGGTGCAGATCGTAATGAATTCGATGGGAATTGCATAGAACATAAATAAGCCAGAGGGTGTAAAAACTGGTCGTCGCATTTTGAGACCATTAACCTTCGGCCTCCCACCTTACATACAACCATACAAACATATCCCTCTCATACCGCTGCAACACTCATAAATTATGAACATCAATATCACCATCGAATTGTTATGCACTGTCGCGTAGGTGTATTTAATGAAACCGTTTTTTTCTTCTGCATTGCTTTTTTTCGATTCTTTGTATTATCGACTGAGTGACATCTGTTTAGTTGGTTTGCATTGGAATGGGAGAATGATGATCATGCCATCTCACATCTCAGAGAAAAAAACAACATTGAACGGAAATGGAGAGTGAGATGTTAAAGGGGCTTGTTTTAACAATACTTTCAACTTCCCTATTGAGTGTGTGAAACTTCAGCAACGAAGGAGCGACGGCGTCGAGTAAGACGACGACAACGCCGACGAAACGAGACGACCCGTATTTGATGATGAGTGAAAAGAGCCCTGCTTTTAAGCTGACACTGTTTGTGCACCTAAACGATTTTCAATTTCTTAAAACATCAGGAAGTTTGCGAAGGAAGGTGTGAAAGGGCTGATGATGATGATGATGATATTGTATTAGCGTTGGGCTCTAGATAAAAATAAATGAATTAAATATTATAAGGTGGTGAAAAAAAAAGTGTGGTAGTTTGAAACCACCGCCGCCACTGGCACCGTTCGCTCGAAATATTATTAATCCATGAAATATTTGCAGCTTTGATAAAAGTTGGATGATGTTTCGTTTGGCGCTTTCTCTTCCCTATTTGCGAAGGATTTGCGTTTTCAGCTTCTTTTCACCCTCTCGTGCGTGGTTGTATATGTATAAATATAAATATAAAAAAAGAAACGTGACGTTCGCTTGGTTTCATAAAGCCTCATGTAAGTCCATTGTTTTCCCGGCGGTGCCTTTTTTCCCCCGCTGTCGTGTGTTTAATAGTGACACAAATATGAAATCGTCGCGTTGCGTAGGTGGAAAAAAAACATTGTATGTAATATTTATTGTTTAGGTAGGCATATATAGTCGCGCGTTTGCGTTCGCACAACGAACGACGAACAGAGGAGAGCGAGTATAGAGAGGCACGAAATGATAAATCGCATGGCATGGTAAAACAGGAACGATGATGATTCTTTTGTTTCGGGCTGTTTTTCATGGAAAACGGTTGGTTCATCACTAGCAATATCTATCTTCTCTTCTCCGCTTGAAAGAGTTTCCACTTTGTACGAATTGCGCGCTTAGATTTTTTCTTTCTCCCATCTCTTTTTTTTTCGTTTTTATTTTATTTTACAAACCGAAAACTGCCATTGTTTGTATAAGCCAATCTCTTTGAAGCTTACTTTTAATATGTTGCCTTTTTCCCTTTCGCGTGTTGTTTGAATATGGCCATGACATCTTCATATTCGCATTATGCTTTGTGTATCAATCGATAGGTGAGGCGCCGTGACGTCCCTGGTGGCACTACGCCATTAGAAGCGTCGCCTCGCAGCTGTTTCATGAACTGTTTGCTTGGTAATCTAATAAATGCATTCGGAGCGATGCGATCTGATACGCGATCCAAAAATAATGTCCTTTTTTACAACTATATATAGTAATAGTACGATAGCATAGTGGAGTATAGATATATGAATGTTTGTTTGCGTTCTTTTTTTCTCGCCCTCCAAAAAAAAGATTGTAGAGAGAACAGCGCGATATTTAGGATTTCCTACTGCTAATTTTTCGTACACTCGTGGGATTTTATTCGATGCGGGCAGTTGTAATTTATTGTCGCGCAAAGTTCCCTTCAAAATTTCTAAATTTGTGGAGGCGACCCATACTTTACTTGGTAATTCAATTAACGCGAATGAGCATAGTTGTGTGTCTACGTGGCAACTTTATAATTCAAATTTATGGCGAGTTTTATTTTTTTAAATTGCGTTTTCTATTAACAATAAATTGCGGCGAGCGTTTTTGTTTCGCGTTCGTTTCGTTTTATTTCGTCTTATTTCTGTATGTTGCGTCCTTATCCTTCATCTTCTTCTTGTCTTGAAGAAAACTGTGCGTACAATTTTTCCTCATTCAACGACGTCTGTACATACCAACCCCCCGTTATTCTTTTGCATTCGCGCAGCCATTGCAATTATTATAATGACCTGTAGCTAGGTATTTCAATCATTATTTCCATTTGTGTGTGTGTATGTGTATCTTTTTGCGTGCTATCGCGCGCGCCCGCTTTTTTCTACGCCGTAATTTTATCATTGGGGTTTTGCTCGACATAATTTTCCCGTCCTTAAAGCTTTGTAACAGGCTCTCGCTCAGCAGGATGCTATGCAGTTAGTTACATCATACTGTGAATTAAATTATTCCTCAGCGCAGTCCTTCTCTTGTTTACTTGCGCGCGGTTTTGTAATAAATTTAGAATAAACTCACTTTTGTCTGTGTGCTTTTTTTTCGCTTACTTGTCTTGCTGTTGTTGTTTTTTTGCACGACTACAAAGGAGTAAAATCATTTTCGTCCTCTTCAGCTTCTTCTGCGCGTTTTTTTTAATACAAAAAGGCACTCGTTTTATTGTGTTACCGTAATTGTTGTGACACGCATTTTTTCCTCCCAAACGGTACAGGCGAAGTTATAAAGTACAAGAAAAGTTAGTTTGTTGTCGCGTTATTTCGCACACAAAACTTTTCCTTTTGCAAAACTCTTACGCGTAGCGACGGCGGCGGCGTCGGCAGCATATGTATTTTAATTAGTTTCAATTTGAATCAATGGTAATTAGAAAATAGTTTTGTTTTTAAATGCGAGGCGATTGATTGACGGTAGTGAACCTGCTGTTGCTGCTGTTGCTGCTGTTGTTGTTGCTGCGCTCTCATTTTGTAGAAAATTTTATTGGCGTTGTTATCGAAAATCGATTCTCATTCGTTGGACATAAATTCTTACAAACACACACATATATATATATAATTTTGTTTGTTGTAAATTAAAATAAGCGCAGAGAGAGGGTGAATTCCAGGGGTCAAAGTAATAATGAACCCCATATCCGTTCGCTCACTACTACGACTACTACTGCGTGTATATACGTATACACAAACTGAATAATTTTGTATTTACGCACCCCATCTGTGTCAAAAGTGTGCTACCTGTGCGGACCAGCGCGAGTCTACGCTGCCGGTGTCGAATAATGTATGCGACGAATCAGTTGGTTTGCTTTTCGTTCGCTAAGAAATTTGAGTTGAATTGCCTGTCTAGTGTACCTTGAAATTCGCATTGTTTCCGTTTTTTCTTCTTTCTATAGCTTTCAATTCCTTTATTTTTTTTGTAGTTGCGAATCAGACTTTGTCATATTCGAGCAGTTGACATCAATTCGTAAAAAGCTTTCAATTTATACATTTTAGATAAATATGGATTTTTTCCTCTTTTTATTTAAATGAACAAATCTTTATTCCTTTTTCCCGATGATGTGCCACAAAATATCAGGTTTATCATCCGTCATTCTTTTCACATTCAACTATTTTACGGTATATATATACAAACGCTTTTTAGGGTAAATTTTCATAACGTGTCTCAGGCTTGTCTTATTTCATATAAATCAAGCTATTTTTAAGCTGATAGATGGATGATGGTGTGGAAGCGGCGTATATATGTGTGTATGTGTGTCGGTGGGAAAGATAGGTGCGGGCGGGGTTGAATGAAGCGGATGGCAATTTCTTCTCTCTGCTACACACCAGAGGCAGTATAGCAGAGGCAGGCAGGTCCTTCTCAACTTTGTCCCTGTTTTGTTCGTGTAGAAAACCACGCGCCGGACGAACGACGTTATCTCCTCGCTGGTCTGTACTTTGTGCGCGAAGGCAGAGAGAGAGTTCGAATCAAATCTTTAATGTCTGTTCGATTCGGGAAATTGAAACTTTGTTATATCCAGCAAAACGGAAAGGGATGACATTGATTTATATCCAGGAAACTTTTGCTCCTATCAATTTAAAATCTTCAATTTTTTTATGTTGGGAAGAGGTAATAAGAGAAAAGGAAACGTTTTCATATCATTTATAAAAAACAATCAGTTTGTATAATCCAAGGTATAGATTCTTTCCTTCATTCTTTTTCTTTGAAATTACTTTTTATTGTTTAATATATCGTAAAAAGCAATTTAAATATCGCTGACTGGTATTGAAATTTATGAATGCGGCAAATACTAACTTGAGCACTTACAACAAGTGCACATCCTGCAACTGTTATCTTTATAGCACAGCACTTTGGAAATTACCAGATATTTTAAGGAGAATTGCCAAATAATTCAAAGCGAATGATCGAAAATGACAGTGGATATGTGATAGAAATGCACTTGCATCAGCATCATTCACATCGTTTTTAATATATCGTACTTTTCTTCTTCATTTTCATCTTCTTCTTCTTGTTTTGTGCGTCGTTCCGTGTTTCCTTTTTCTTTATACACGATTACGGATTTTAATATGTAGTTTGAGGATCGTCGTGGTGGATGCGCTGATGCGAATGAGTGCTGAGCTATGCGTTTTAGCAATTTTCGTAGCGTAGTCGGAAAAGCAGCAGCGAACTGCTGGGGGGAGAGGGAGGGAGGCCGGAGCATCTATCACCGCAGATCTTGGGATGTATGTGTATAAGCTCCTCTCTCGCAGGCTGAACGAAACGACTATGCGAAACATTGCCGGAATAAGAATGAGCGGCGGCCGGCAAAACGCCGCACAACTACAATATTGCATTCATTTTGACGTTGCGCTGCCGGGATGTGTAATTGTATGAGCGTGTATAGAATGGTTGAGGTGGGAAATATGTTTTTGTCCTTTCGGCTAAGATACGGCATTTACATAAAGGGATGATAATCGCATTAGAGAATGTGTAAAAAGTGATTTATCTTCGCGTTAATTGCGGCTTGGATAGGTGCCGTACGTGAGCGTGTTTTTGCCTTTGAAATAATCTATCCCTGATAATTTCGCTTCGTTTCTTCATCATAGCAGCAGTAGCGTCGGTGCGCTCTGCCTCTATTTAAGATTAGTTTCATGTTTTGTCTTTTCCAACATCCACCACCACCCATACATTTATTTTATCATACCATAAAATAATACCTACTACTGATTTATTTTTTATTTTCTGTAATACTTATACATTTATTTTTTTGTTGCAGGTGAGTTTAATCGCGGTTTTTTGTCTGATGGGACTCGTTTAAGCTAAGATAAGGTAAAGCTCAGAATTTATTAAAGCTAAATTTCGCCAATTTTCTACAATGGCCGATTAAGTGTTCCTAATTTGTTTCGCACGAACTCGGTTATATTAAAACTCTTAACAGTGCTGAATAGACGCGCGGTAGCAGCAGCAGCAGCAGCAACGGCAGCGGCAGCGGTAGTGGTGGCGGTGTGGCGGCGGTGGTCGGGCGTCAAGGGCTGAAGCTTTTTCATTCCTTGAACTTCCGCCGATGTTTGAATTTTATGTTCAATTGCGTTTTTTTCTCTCAACTCAACTTAAATAGTATCTATATATAGCAGGAACGCGTGGTTATGTGAAGCCACTTTGCCGCTTTTTAATCTCCACTTTAATTTCAACACCCCATTCTAGACCGGTTTTTTAGCGCAATGAAACTCTCTTTCCATTTTAAAACATTTTCAATTGTTGAACGGTTATGTTTTAAAAAAGTTGGAGAAACTTCTTTATCATTAATTGCATTTGAGCGAAAGCTAAATGGCAAACTTCCGACGTAAAATAATAGAGACAAACATGGCAAAATGCAAATAATACATATTGTGTTGTTGTGTATTAGTAAGCTAAGGTTGTAAGTAAGTAGGTTTGGGGTTGAAATTCCCTTGGGCCATGCAGATGGCGCGTCGCAGAATTCTCGCTTTGCCGAATTTACCCTCCAAGATATCCGACAGCTCCAATTGCGACGTATAAATTCTCAACTTTACCTTAATTGCGAAATGTATTCGTAAAATTGCTCTTTTCCCCCGGAATAGAAGCGAGCACTACGCGCACACGTTTATATATATTACTGCCAGAAGGGCTCTTTTTAACTGCTTAACGCGATCTAAAAATTCCCACTCAAGTATCTATAACATTCACTTTCATATGCCTATAAAACTTCTATTTACACACACATACTTTTACATACACATACATAGACCACGTACGCATTGACATACGCATACGCATACGAAAAAACGCACATTTTTAATCAAAGCGAATAGAAAATTTAATTAACTTCCATTTCACCTTTTTTTCTTTCCTCTATTGGCACATACGCACACATGAAACCTATTAAAATGTTAAAAGTGGATTACCACTAATACGCACGTATTTGTGCCGCTTCCCTGTTTACATGCGACAATAAGAAAATAGCATTTATATATCTAACATTGGTTGATCACTAACAACCAACTATATATACATATATATATTGTATGAGATACATCATTGATGAGCGCAAATATCTAGGCGTGTGCTGAAAATCGGATTTGGAGAAAATTTCACTTTGTCAAGCTTTAGTATCATCACTGTCCGATGATTCACTGCATGTACGATAGAGGTTTTAATAATGGAGTTTCCTCTTCCCTATGGCCATCAATCCCAATTGATTGAGACAATCCTCGTTCATCATGTTATATAATTAATTAAAAGCAGCAGCAGCAGCAGCAGCACCAGCAGCGCTCGCGTCGGTTGAGTTTTTCGTTTTTCGTTTTTCATTATTAATGTTTTTCGAATTCAATTAGATTTTCAAGTACATGAGTAACTTTTTGAAATGACTGACATCTGGATGATGTGCATAGATAAGATTATGATTATGAAATTAATTATAGCACTTTCACCACCAACTAACTAACGATTTTAAATGAATTATGGTCGGGCGGTGTATATATTTTATAGGCGGCGGAAAGCTGAGTTAGTGAGAGGGAGACGGAGACGGAAAGCGAGAGAAAGACCGCGCGCGTAGCGATCGCACAAATTTACCAGTTTGAATACGTAACGAGTTGTAAATTAAGCGTAATTACGTTAAATATTTACAATACGCATTCAAGTACAAGTAGTTTTAATATTTTATTTATATATAAATTAGAATCCATTTCGTTTAAATTCATTATCGCCGGTGATTGTCATCGAAAACATCTATTTTTCAATAACAATATTGAAATCGATTAGATGTCAAATCTTGTGCATCTGCACCGAACATGTATACGTGTGTGAGTATGTAATAGGGACCGCAGTAAAATTGTGCTTCAGGTAATTATAGAATTTGATTTGAATCGTTTCGTATCGAGTAGTACTCATTTATTTGTTTAATTATTGCTGCAGATTGCCAAACCGAAGTGGCATTATTCGTCGTATCGGCGAAGTTAATGGCTTTTCTCGTTGAAATGCCACTTTATCAGTTTAATCGAACCATTTACTCTCAATATACATCTGTATATTATATTCATGGAATATCAGACACATTCCTCAATTACCCACCACCAACCATCTACTAACACACTTCGCGCAGATCGTAAATCGGAATATGTGGGTACATACATACAACACGGGTGGGTATAATTATTAAAAGCGGGAGGAGAAATGGGTATTTGTTAGCTAGTTGGAATAACACACAGCAGCAGTGTAGCAGCATATCTATACATACGTATATGTATTATTGCATATGCGTAGCGTTTCATATATATATATATTGATCATTGTATTCAAAAGGCTTGACAATTGGGATGCCTTTGGGATTACCCTGGCCAACGCAATTAGATGTGAATTGTTCATTGCAGAGTAGTAGTCGAACATAGTACTAGCAGGCAGCAAACCAGGCGGGCGGGCGGGCGCACATATCTCTGTGTGTGTGGCGTTAGTATGTAGCCCAGATAAAAATCAACAAGCGCAAGCATATCCAATTGATTTCCATTGTTTGTCTTTGGTGTATACACATGCATACATACATCCATACATATATCTATATCTCCATAGTGCGCGCTTTTATTCATATAGTTGCGTTACTTTTATGAGCGTAATGATTGTGTCTGGGGCGATTATTCATCCTTTTCCACTCTCTCGAGAGGACTGCTGCTGCTGCCTATTCAAATCTACGACTATTTTACATAAAACGTTCGTTCGGAACGCTATTAGAAGAATTTTCTCTGTGCCTGCTTGCCTGAGAGTTTTTTTCTCTTCTGGCGTTTCTTTCTCTTTACATTTTTTTTATTCCCATCTTATATGATGCTTCGCGTGCGCTATGTTAAATTTGGTGAACGTGATCCCGTCGCCCGTATTAATAGCAGAAAGCTCTTGTGTTTTACGAGGGTTATATATGTTTGAACTTTGTCGGGGAAACTGATAATGCACTTCATCGTCGCCTCGCAGCTAGCTCAACGTTGACGGGTACTGTAATAAAGGTTCCAACTACTTGACATGCAGATTTGGTCTGCTTGTCACATAGATGCAAGGTATAATGCTGGATAATATATCTCTCAACGTGACATACACCTCTCAATGGATCTTAGATCTTTCTCTCAGCCAACAGGACACCTATTAAAATATCCTTAGTTTATCTTGGATTATGTGCCTAATCCTCCATTCAAAATGTTTCCCTGCCATTCATTTACCAATTCTCTCTGAATATGTATATTGATGTAGGCATCATCAGCTACATTCATAAGCAAAAGTTTAAACTATATATTCCTCCATTCATCGGAGATGTTAGGGATATTGATTCAAGTATACTGGATTATTAACTCAATAGCTTATTGAGTTTCTAATTCTGCAACAATCCGCTTCACTAAATTTTCACTTCCTCTTATCCAAGTCTAAAATAGGAATTGTCTCATTGTACGCTCACCCACACTTTAACTCTTTAATTACGCTCTTGACACTTTTATTTATACAAAAAGCTTTACATTTATAATCAAAAATATATAGAACGTGCCAGCTTTCTTATTACCGCCGTCGTGATGATAATACTACTTGATGATTTTTTCCCATTTTTTCCATCTTCATACTTTATGCAGCAAAATTACTTATTTAATGCAATGTAATGTAATGTAATGTAGGTAGGTACACTCGAAGATAGGAGGTGTACGTAATAGAGGATGAATTATTTTATAGTTTCTCATAGCATGGTAATTTTAATGCAATCGAAAAAAAATAACGATCGATTTTGCTCGCTTCTTGTTATTTGTTAGGTGTTCCATATTCAAGCAAGAAATTGGAAAGTTGCACACTTACTCGAACTATGTACTACTACTACAGGCACACATATACAAACACATTTGCACTTCCAGTAGCGCACATTGTTATATCTTGGTAGTCATTGTCCACACGAATTTACACTCGAAAGCTTTTCTTACGGCAATTTAAACATCGCCAACCGCGCTCTCATTGCTGCTGCGTTGCTGCGCTGCAATTTAAAACCGAAACGGATGCAGTATCAAACATCGCAGTTAAAACATTTAGCGAATCTTGATAATCTCCTAATGTGAACCATGTTAGTGTATAATTATTTGGTTTCAAGTTTGTTCTCATTGGCGTTAACGCAAAACCGCGAATTTGGAAGCGCGAGAATACGAGCTGCGGAAGTCAGACGATCTTCGTGACTTGAATTTCGGGGGGGTTTGCAAGGATGTTGGTGGTGGAACGCATATATAGAGGAGCTTAATGTTTATTGTATTACCACATTTGATTGCATGCAAATGTTGATTGCTGGATTATGCGACAGGTGATGGTTATACCGATCGTTTTATTCGAACTCTTCCATTCCAACAGCGCATCGCCGCTTTTTATCTTCATTTCGTTTATTTTTTGTGTGTGTGTATATATATGTGTGAGTGTGTGTATATGTGATGCTACGCCGCTACTTGTTCGCTAGCTATGCGATTCTCTTGGGAAATTCGTGGCCGCTAGGAAAAAATCGAATTAAAATGCTTTCTCTACCCGGTGTCAGAATTACACTCCGAAACGGAAATTCTTCTTTTATTCTTCCCCGTAATGTTTCTGTCCCATGAAATTGCATTAAATAAAACGTATTCTTGCGCATTTAAATAAAAAAAGGGCTACACGACATGAATACACAAACTAATTGTACACACACACACATACAGAGACATAGGCGGCGCACACATACTTGTGCACGCTTTTGGATAATTTTCCTCTTCATATCATATTCTTAGTGTATGTGTATGTGCGGGTGTGCTCGGCTGTTCACTTTAAAAAATTTTCTTGCCTCAATGTGAAATTTGAAGGGAAATGAATGATATTGCGGTCGCGCGCACATCTGTTTGAAATTGGTACTGCTTTTATGTAATAGGTTGCAACGAACGACGCCGAACATGGCACGGGAAAAGTATTTTTCATATATTGCGGGCGATGGCGGGTGCAAAAGACGCGCCACACTGCCAGCCTTGTCTGCCTGCCTTTTTGGATGAATGTTTATTAAAGCCATTCTAATTAAAGTGTGTCGTCGTTGGCGTCGACATCGCCATCGCCATCGTTTCTTCGTTTTTTTTTCTATATAAATAATGTTGTGCGTGCTGGCTGATTGGTGCTTAAATAAAATTTTATAAAATAGAAGATGGGTATGGAATTTGGGCTCCATTACCTTATGACACATAACTTCAAATTTTGCTGCAGGATATTTGCATATACATGGCTTGCGTGCTGATCCAGGCGCATAAAGTTGTTACGACTACGTGACCTGCTTTTTTATTTATTTATTTTTTTTTGACTTTCTTTTACAATTCTTTTACGTACATGTATATAATCCTACTTCCCCAACGTACATATATACCTCGAGAAAGATATATAAAACACAACCCTTTCCTACACAATTAACGCTGATTGTATTGTAATTGGAAATAACTCTAGTGGAATAATATCTCATTCCACAGTAAATAGTTATTATTATATATTTATTTGACAATACGTACACATACATATATACACACATACATACATGTATACATACACATAGACGGCCAGCGTACAAAATTTTGATTTAGATATTCGATTGGTTCATTCTCGTTTGGTGGAATTAAATGCAAATAAGTACATATGCGTTTTCAATGTGATTTATTTCAATTGAATTGCGTGTAGTACGTGACAGTGCATCAATTCTCGTTGCCCTCGACACATTCACATATCTACCAATTACCTTTTTTTTGTAGTATGTATATACTATATACTATATATATATATATTCTTTTTTTTTCGAAATCATTCGGTCAATTGTTTTCGTACACAAAAACACAATTAATTTACATATTTTAACAGCACAACACGGTTTCGCGCGCGCTTGGTGTTGTTTTAAACAATTTTAAGCTGAATAAAAATTTATTTATTTATATTTGTGTATAAAATAAAAGTTAAAATAAAGCGGCAACGAGTATATACATATACTGGCATAATTGCTTGTCTAAATTTCTGTATAAAAACGGCGGCGTGTTGTAGTACAGTGTTCCAAAAAAAATTATATTTATTGCTGGTAAATATTTGAATATATTTGCAGCCAACAATTGCTTTTTGTTTATTTAGTATAATAATTATTGAATTGATTGATTACGTTTATTTAGGTATTTGTGTGTGTACTTATTGTGGATGTTATGTAACTGATTTATATGTTTTCAAGATTATAATTATAGTAGGTGTACTTTTTTAACGACTTAAAGAATTTAAACGATTTACGGGCGAAAAGTGAATGAATGCATCATGCTGCAAATATTGCCTAGGAATACATTTTTTAAAAACAAAGCAATTTTAATTATATTTTCAAAGTTTTTAAATTACATTTTACAAGCGATTAAATTGTGAGAAAAAAGTGATGTTATTTTTTGTGTTTCAAGACGTCGAACAACTTTTATTAAGAAGTTTTAACAATTGGGTGCAGTAAAAATGCATTTCGAATGCATAAAAGACGTTTTGCCAGTCTTGCAGTAGAAATTAAATTTTTTTTGTTTTCTAAAAGAACAAAAGCAATAAACCGTTTTCAGTGAGTAATATTTAAGTAATAAAACTAGATTGAAAATACGTGCGAAGCCATTAAAAATTAACAAATCTACAAATGAGAATTTACGAATCGCAAAAAGAATCAGAAAACAAATGGACGACGTACGAACGAACGAACGAAACGTAGGAATGAACGCAAAAAGTTTGTGTGTAGTTTTGTTTGCTTGAATTTAAGAGGTTATATTGTGTTTGGACTCTGTAATAAAATAAAGCTTCCATGCTTGGAACTAAACATTGCAATTAAATATAACCGCACACACAAATAAATGAAACTTACGATTAGACGCAATTAATATTAATTAGTTTCCAGCTACTTGTAATGTTTACATAAGTATTATAAAGCATGTAATAAATGGATTGATGCTCGTACATATTTATTACATGTGCAATAATATGTAGTTTATAATGATGAAAGATATTTTCAAGTGCATGTTGGATTGGGGTTTTTACTCGCTGTAAAATTACTACTATGTATATATGTATGTATGTGTATATACTATATATATTAGTGGGGGGTTGGAAGTTTTACTGCACACACTTTACGATCATCAAGATCACCTTTTATTGCCCAGCAACATTGCGGCGACAATATCAATTCAATTTCGCATTGTTCCACGCCTAATCAATGCACATTTTACGCATTCTCATGCAGACAACTAACGACACGAAATGTTTTTTTTTCTTCTTAAATTTAATTTAAAGAGAAATATTTTATAATTAGTGCGCATTGTATTGTAAGCAGCTGAAATTGATCGAGTAGGTATGTATTTTTTTGTTGGTATCAAAAGTTTTTGGCGCCACCTTTATCATTATTACAAAACCCACGTAAACGCTACGTCCAGGAAAATGATAATTTATTAACCTGTGTAATTGAATCTTTATTATTCATGCGATTTCCACTGAAAAGCTGGTGCAAGGGGTTGCCATTTAATAATTTCTATTCGAACTATATTATATGCGTATAAAGAGTGTGAGAGAGGCGAGTGTTAGTGGAATTACGAGACGAAAAAAAACGCATCGAACAAGAAACCGCGACGAGCTTTTCAATTTTCCTGTAATGTCAAAACTCTTGAAAACTCCGCGTAACTTTAATTAAAACTGGCGGCAAGCCGTCGGCGGCTGTAAGTTAAAGAGCGCTCGTCACCATTTACTACTACAACCGCCGCCGCCGCCGCCAACAACCACCTCTAACTGTAATATTTTTTTCTTCTACCACTTCTTCTTCATCGTTCGCTGGTGCGAATGTATTGCTGCGCTCGGGAAAAGCATTTTCTCCTCTCTATGCATGCATATAAATCAAAGGGAGAACGCGCGATCGAAACGAAAAATCGTGCGCGCTCATTTCTGCCGCAACACTTCGCAACGTGCCGCGAATTTAGAATCGAACTTTGATTTTGTTTCGATTGAAAATCGTACCGTGGGCTGATGGTGTGGTGTGCACGCGACTGCTAGCCCGAGCGCAGAGCGAGAGAAAAAAAAAGGGAAAAGGCATTAACGCGCGCGCGAGACGGGAAAACAATTTCGCTTTAGGGGTTACCCTCCATACAAAAAAAATTCAAATGCAGGATTAATGATTTACGTAATTGACTTTTTATTTCCCTGATATAGCTTTTGTTAATTAAGCTTCACTGAGTAATCTTAGATTTTTTTTTATCTATACACTTTTGTGCGCTTGGTTCGAAGAGATACACGTTTGTATTCACAAGTGAAGGTGAAGAAGGTCCCGAAGGACTTCGGTTTCTGTAGAACGCGCGCATCAGGGTTTTGAACGCCGCCTTCCATAAGATATACGGTTATTGCAATTGCAAATATATTCCTGGCCTCTTCTTTTCCTCTTTTTTTTTACTCCAACGAAACGAGTTTTGAATAAATTGACGTTTAGATGAATGCTGGCTGCTTTTTATTTTAAGGGGGATGCCGTACAATTTTTAATTTATGAACGACTCAAAACTTTACGGCTAACAAATTACGCTTACTTATCGATGTATATGTATGTATATATATATATATGAATGCGAATTACATGAAAAGCGAACTATAACGCTGTCGTTTCACGCTTTTGTATTTCCGTCTGACATTTATTGATTCATATTTATTTCGTGGCAGCTGGAAAATCCGCATTTCTCAAAAATACATATTTGATTTAAACTTTTTTTTTTCGGCTATGAGTTGGAGTATTTTTATTGTTATGCATTTGACTGTTTTATAATGTTGTAAATACACAAGAAAAAGTATTTATAACAAAATAAAAAATAGTAATAAAAAAGGCTGTATGTAGCAGAAAAAGCGCGCTTTGTTTCTGAAAGTTGTTGCAATAATGAAGGCAATAAAGAGTTGTGTTAGAATTTCGTACAAACACATTCACAGAAACAACACATATATAACATGCGTGTGTGTTGTATATATACATATATGAAAAGAAGGAAGAGACCGAAACGTGGAGAGTCTAAGTGTATTCCTCACGGTAGAGTGACCTTAGATGAATAAGGATCGTACTGTATATTTAATTCTATTCATCTATTCATGCCCGCTTATCTTCCTTTAATCGCATGCATGGCTGGCGTACAATAATAATATAATATATCTTAAAGATATTGAAATGGTGCGCGATTTGTTTCTTCTTCTTGTTCTTCTTCTTCTTTGCCCGTTCTCTTCAACAATATTTTTTCATCTGTTTGGTATAATGCAATGTACGAACATGAAATACGTCGACTAAACATTGTTTATTAGTAATTAGTATTCTCTGAAGGAAGAAACAAGAAAATGAAATGATGACCATTATGATAATATGTAATTATTCACGTGTTTTAATAGTGTCTTCTTTTTTCTTCCTCTCTTCTTTTAGCAGTGATGAGTTATCCGCTCATAAATTGTTGTACTGTAGCGCGCTTACAGTAAATTATTTTAATGATGATAATATTGAAAGCCAACCAGACACTATTACTTTTTCTTAACCTATGGTATGTATGTATAAATGCATATGTGGTATGTGCGCATATTCTTCAGGCTACACACATTTCAAACTTTTTGTCTATACTCCTCATACATGTGTGTATATGTGATTTATTGAATCTGCTCATTTTATTTTACTTGTTAAAATGGTTTACTCAAATATTCATATTATTTTCATTCGATTTGATATCATGTTATTTTAAATATTACATTTGCATAGTTTTATTCAAATCAATTGAGAGAGGAGACGTACGTTGGTTGTACAAGCAATACGTGGAAAAAAACCTTGCATTGGTATTTGCAATACAATATAATATCTGCATTTTATAGCATATTATTCGTTAAAAAGGTACATATGCATATAAGCTTAGAGCGCGTTTTTTCCCTTCTTTTTATGTAAATATGATTTTATTTTTGTCTAATATTAAATGTAGGTCAATACAATTTTGCACTAGCACGTGTGTTTTGTAGCGTCTTTATCAACATCTGTGCGATGTAAATAAATATTCCAGCGCACAGGCTGACAAATACGTTTTGCTAAAAAAATATATATTCCGAGATTTAATATTAAACGAGGCAAACGATAAATTTTTTAAATAAATTCATACAATTTCTGAAACCACCGAGAACGAAGTAGATTTTTCAAAAAAAAAGTTTAATTAACACGCTTGATTAAATTAATGTAAGCGATTATAAATAATCTATGCATTAATTGAGAGCGAACGTTTCGATTTCATCATCACATCATAAGTTTTAATCAAATCTATTATAATATTTAGCGCGCATAATTGATCAATATAATAATGTTAATGTTTGCCAAGATTATCATTCTCGCGTTGCGTTGCAATGTAAGAAAGAATGTTTTAAAAGACCTTCCACTGCGGCAAATGAGGTGTAGTCGACATTTTTTCAACACTTGGTGGTCTTTATTCCATTTCATGTGACACCATGGTGATTTAAAATGGTATTTTGGCTACCCGCTTTTAAAAACAATGCATTTCCCACGCAGTAAATTCATGAGAGAGAACGTTTTAAATGTGTATGGATGTGTATGTATATATGAATGTATGAATGTGTGCGCGCCTATGTGTGTGTATTTGTGCGTTTAAAATCCCCCTGACTCTTGATGATACGAAAGCAGCATATGGAATTCAACTCTGCTACACACATAACGATTGTAGTAATAATGAATTGATGTCATCACCAAATTATATGATTGTCGCCCGACCCACATCTAGTAATTCATCCTGTTAATTATCGCGCGATCTTGCGTGCCTACTTTACGTCGTCTCCTCTATGTATGTGTCTATGTGTATGTGTGTTTATTTATCTACATACATACATACATTCATATATGTATATATGTGTACACTAATATGTACCAGCAAAGATGGGAGAACAAATATATTGCTTACTCGACGTCTTTTATTCTAAGGCGTCTTGCTTTAGGCGCTTGTGTCTTACCAGTGAGTCTTCGTACAAATATTTACCGAGAAATGCAAATTTGCTTCGCGTATCACACCTAGGGCTTTTAATAATACATTACAGGTCAACTGTTCATTTTACAATATTTATTTGTTTACGCATTAAGTGCGAATGGTTGGACGCATTAATGGAATTATTAGAATTTCAGCCGAGCGCGCATATATACTATATAATACACGTAGATATAAAATATTTTACACGAAAATCGTTTATTATATATATAAGCATGCTTAAAAGTGCATACGCGTTCATGCATTTTAGAATTTTTATCTTGCTTGCACAAAAGCTTTAAATCTCGCCGGACTTGAATATGTCTTAGCGAAAACTACCCGGGTTTTTTTTGCCGTATCTTCGTCTACTTCGTCTTACTTTTTTTTATCCTCCCCGGTTTTTTTACGCTGCAGAAAATGCGGTGCGTTATAGATCAAGTCATAAATTCGTATTAACCTGTGTGAAGTGAAGGTAAACAGCACACTAATCTTGCGCCAGGCTTTCCATTCGACGAACGCGCGAAAAATGTGTGTTTTGCTGCTTCGATGCGGTGTTTCTAACGTTAAGAGTGGTTGCATAAAATGCTATTTTTAATTAAATGATTATCAAATACAGCCTATACATAAGGGCGGGGCAGCAATTGATGACCCACTGGCATAGTAGTATGTAGCGTCGAGGCGCTGCTCCGCCTTGGCGTCCACGAGTCTAGACGCCTGTCGCCTTCAACCCCATATATACCATTGCCCCTGGACATGCCAACTTATCGATCGCGGAGCTTTATATTGTTTAGTTTTCATGACTGAAACAAATAGACATGAATTTACAGCATAATTAATGCATTTTTTTCCATTTTATTTATATGTATTAGTAATATAAATGTGTGCGTTGTGGCGATGATGATAAACATTTCGCTCGCTGGGTGTATACATTTGATGGTTTAGCTTTAAGGTGAAGGGTGGTGGCTCTCTTTTGCGCTAGATAAGACTGTTTGATGTACGGGTTTTTCAACCGATAAAAGGAAAGCAAGTCGTATATAAAATTGATAATGCTTGTCGTCTTCGTCTTCTTCACATCGCCCGACGTGTGTAGGTCTCAACAGATAATCGCGTGCTAATGTAAAAGTAAAATACGTGATGAACGTATGGATTGTGTGTGTGTGTGTGTTGGTGTGTAACTGTGTGTTCGATGTCTATTCAAGTCCTTCATCTATGTATGTGTGTATTTTGTAAGCGACTAACATGTGTCGTATGTGAGTATACACTATTGCCTGTTCTCTTCCACCCAAACCACTTGGGTCTTCCTTTCAAACCTGAATAGTGTAGCAGGAATCAAATTGCATTATCCTCCGTATCGAGAAAGCTAAGAGGATGTGCTGCCGTCGCTTTTAGTGCCTTTCTTTTCTCCTTTGCCGAAAAATACGTATTGCTACGCATTTGACACATTAGCTTTGCGAAACGAAAATTCCATGGCCCTCGAATATTATGTCAATAATTTCTTCATTCGCCTTCGGTTTTTTTTTGGCTTTCGTATCAAGCGGCGTTTGGTACGGAAAAATACTTTATTATAAAATTATGTCAGTTAGAGGAAGATAGTTTATCGCCCATACAGTGTACATTTTTTATATTATACCTACTATATATACGTAGTACATATATATATAGAGCGAGAGTGTCAAGTATAAAGTCCTTGTGTCCCAGTGCGGGGCGCACGCTTTTATAACGGCTTAAACTTATCACATACTGTTATCGACTGATATTTTTGGCGAAAGCAATTTTATAGAAGAGAACCTCTTTTTTCCGTTTGCCGTCTCCCTTTTTTTTCGTTCGTTCGTTTCGTTCGTTCGTTTCTCCACCTCCCGTGGTATGTGTGCGCGCTTTGAATTCTTATCACGATATGAAATAAGTGAACTTTTAGAATAGTTCAGCATGACATTACCCTCGCTGAAAGAGGTCTGCAATGCGCCGATTCTGCAGTTCCTCGTAATCGACGACCATTCTATAAGACTTGACGTGCATCGAAATCATGCCATCATCTGTATTCTTGTATTTTTTTTTTTCGGTTCGTTCGAATGTATTCCTGCTATCGCACATCATAGGTCTATATTTCGCTTTTTTTTGATTTGCAAGCACATTGAATGTGTATACATTTATCTATTCCATTAGGTCTATTAGCGGCAGTAGTGCAGTTTGTGCAGGGAGCAGCGCGTCCGTCGCAAAAACAGCAAGCGGTAGGAAAATGTATTTTACATGAGAGGCCTGTACGTATATTGAGGAAGGCATTAATCAAACGCGACCCTCGCATATATATAGTATTGTAAACAAGACGATGAACGACGATTCCTTGTTTCCACTATGAAGCCACTGTCAATCTGTCAATGCCACTCTCCCAATTTCATTCTTCCGCTTGCTTTATTATACAACATGCAATACAATGATTTGTGAAAAATGACAAAAGAATTTTTATATCATGTTCTTTGCGAAAGTTAATTGTGGCGAGATCCTACAATTTTGCGTCGTCGTTATAACAAAAATAAAACGAAACGGAAAAAAGCGAATATCGATTTGTGCAACAGCAATGTGGCGACATTCGATAGTCATTTGTCTCTGCCTTAAACTTATGGACATCGGTTAACGGTTGCCTATCGTGCTATTATTCTCTCTTACATCTGAGAATGCAATTTATCTTAACACCGATGATTTCTTTTCTATTCTATTTGTTTCATTCCTTGATTTTCGTCGTATTGTATTTTTCAAAATCAAAGTCTTTCTATATATGGGTGTGTGGTGTGTGTGTGCAGGGTTTCTATTAAAAAACGAAGAAAAACAAAAAAAAACAATAAAAATTATTTTATGCTTTTAATATGCAGTTAAAAAGGCTGTGTAATGTTAGGAATATGAAGGAATTTTTTAATTTTAAAGTGGCACAAGATTTATGAACACTTTAATTAATTGCGCACCATCTGGAAGGAGCGCAATTGCCATCGCTTGCCGTTTAAGATGTTTGAGCATTACGACGGTGTGTGTATGTAAATCCCCCTAGGTCCGTCCTCTGTGTCAATCAGAGTTAGAAAAGTGGTGCAGTGCAGCAGAAATAGCACAGCACATGTAACAGCGGCGGGCATTTGTATTCCCATCAGTAATGCTCTGTTCGTAGTCCTCGTCGTCGCCGCTACTACCACCGCCTGGTCCCTTTTTCAGTTCTGGCCACCACCGCGCGCCTCCTTCCCCCTTTTTCCAGATGAACCTGTCGTTTTTTCCATGACTCGTCGTTTAATTGGATTTCTTTCTCTCCGGGCAGCTTTATCATTTGCGAATTAACTCTTATTGTTCTCTAATTTCATTCTAGATTTCTTCTGCCTAAATAATTATTACGCGCACATGTACAAGTATTATTACGTATACGATGTGGTGCATAATACATACGAACGTGTCGGCCCTAGCTTTTTTTTTCTTCATCTCTCTTTCTTCTTTTTATATTAATAGTAAACTTTTCTCCTCTCATAAGCTACTACAAACTTTTTTCCATATTGTAAGGATGTTCTAAATCGATGTGTGTGCCTCGTTTTTCGTTGAATTATTATTTTTAATATCATGTTTGAGAACTTTTATGTTTTAAAGTTTTGCAATTCACGAGTTATACATGATTTCTCGTACGTTTTTTTCTTCGCTTGTTCGTTGCCAGGTCAAATATTAGTGTTTTAATTTGCGTCGTTTTGTCTCTTTTTTGTTTTTTCCTTTTCTTTTTCTTTTTCCTCCTCTTGTGTGCTTGTAGTAGCAATGTGCAGCTGGCGGTGGTAATGCGTCCCGATGGCGCAATGCAATACCGAAACGCATGTCATCTTCGCCCAACGTGTCCTTGTCTGATTTGTCTCCCCAGTTCTTATTACGTCTTTCTCACATAGTGTGCCGAGTCCATTCATTGCCATAGAATCTTGTCACCGCCATTATGTGCCGCCGCCCCTTACATAAAATATAATAAGGCCAAAACTATTATTTTGGGTTCGTTTTACTCCATAAAACTCCGCAAACGGCGTCGAGAAATGTGTTTTTGTTTTCCAATTACATCGTTTCGAAGGCGTACATATTGCTGTTTTCTATTGAGCAATATTAGATGACTTGTAGGGCGATCTCTGCTTGCTTTGATATAACTTTATTATCACATATTTGATCCGAACGCCGCTTACATTATGCACATTGCGAAAATGAATGGAAATTTCAGCTTGGGATAATATAATATTTTCCAATAGAACAAAATGTCTCGTTGCAAATTAGATTCGTTATCATCATTATCGTAATAAAACTTTTAACGTTTTATGTTTGCTTAAAAATTATCTTTATTTGATATATTATTCATGCGCAATATTGTTAAAATTAAATATTGCTTATATTCAAATTATTTCTACAAGCTGTGGTCCAATTAGGGGCTAAATTAATTGAATCTCGTCTAACGCTACACAAACAATATTTGCACTTGAACTTCACTTCGCGCAACGAACTTTATATGCATTTATTTAAATTAGAACAGCGACGACTTCTAGATTGCATAATGTTTCCATTTAGTTTCGCAAAAGCGCAGGTATATTATTATTAATAAGCGTAAAGAACGCGTTGCATCGCAAGTGAAAACAAACTTGCTGGATGAACAAAATGTTGCGAGGAAAAGAGATGGGGGTGGAAAAGTGGAAAAAGGGGAATGAGAAGCCCAACAAGAACAACAACGAGGCACGATTTTGATAGAGTCAATCAAATAGTGCATTTGTTTCTAATAGCCCGAGATTGGTTTCGTAACTTGGCAACTATCTTACTGACAAGGTTTTAGCTTTTCTCTCTCGTAACGGGATTTGGTTTAAGCTAATAAGATCAATACCACGCGACCGGTACGCAGAGAGAGCTAATCGGGTTTGCCCAATCTCTCCAGCTACCGCCTGCCACTTAACACCTCCAACCAATTAACCAAAACTACACAACATATTCACACATACATACATGCATACATACACTGGCAAGCACCAACTTGTGCGTGATTTAATCCATGCTGACATGTGTTCGATACTCTATATACACAGCCCACATTTCCTCATCATTTACTGCGTTGTTTCGCCTCGCCGATGCTTGAAAACTCGCCGTCGTCATCGCCATCGTTGTTGCCACCGTGTGCGAACGTCAGCGATATTTTCGAATAAACACTTTTTAATTACATTGATTTAGTTTGGCTTGTTGGTTATTTATTTATATACATGCACTATATACATATTGCAAATCGTAATCAATATGTATATAGTTCATGTATATAAAATAAAATTATTGTTTATCAGGTTTATGGTGCGGCGTGAGCGTTTATAATCGCATTATTATGTGTAATTTATATTATAATTATTTGTCGCGTTGCCTTGAACTTTTTGTAAATTGCATTTGACGACGGTGGTTGTGGTGTGGTGGTGGTGGTGGTTCTGGTGTGGTGTGTGACTGGCATTAGTTTTATGCACATTTTTTTTCTCGTTCGAAATCAGAATCTATAATCGTTTAATATAAGAAACGAGTTTTGTTCAATGTTGTTGTCGCCGTTGCCTTTTTCCTGCATTTTTTTTCGCCGTTTTTTTAATAAAACAATCGCTGATGGAAACTTGACAAAACTCATTTCGTCCTTTTAATTCGGGTCACATAGAAAGGCGCGCATAAGGTGGATGTAAATGCTCTTTCGTCTACCTCTTCTTCGCCGCCTCGTACCTGTCAGAAAGGCGCGCGCGTTTTATTTCTGGCATCTTTCACGTCTCTAGGAGGTATTTCTGGAAGTGGGTTAACATGAGACAGGTGTTTTGCATCGGATTAATAAACTTTGCAACATCTGACTTACGCTTCCATATTTACACTGATTATGAATGGATCTATCACGTGCTACTGCTGCTGCCGCTGCTGCTGCTGCTACGGTTATAGCTGCCGCTTAATGTGGAACAAACATTTATATTACTCAATCCTGCAACAACTATCTATGTCGAGCGCTAAGAAATTTAGTTTTAATTGCGCTTATTGTATATAGAAAATGTGGCAATCATGTGCTTACTCTTAATTAAACGCAAGCTCACATGTACTCGTACGTACAACGACATTATCTGCCAATTAGTTTAATAAATGTTATTTTAACTTTCAAGCTTAACGACCAATCAAATAATTAATGCATTTGTATTTTCTTGTTTCAGGTGAGTGTCTTTCTCCATTACATACACGTTTTTATCGATTCGATATTTTCAACAACGCATTTGTAAGTAAAGTAAAGTAATGTAGCAACGGACACATTTCCTCCTCCTCCTCTCTTTTTTCGCTTCTTGTTTTCGGCGTGTTGTTAATTGTAAAATGTAAAATATTTTAATATGCTTTGAATAATGTAAAACGGACGCGATAACACGAGCGGTAGAACTCTTTACTCGGAGATCACGTAAGTGGCTCTCCAGTAATCATATAAAATGCTGTACAAACTGTAGTCGTTTCGTGCGAATTCTCATCAAATTTTCGTAAAACTCGCTCAAAAGATAACGCTTGTGGAATGCTCTAAACTGACGACAAAACTTTTACACTCGGCCGACACGTATTCATGCAAAATAAATGGGGTTGGCTTGGTTTTTTGCCATACTGCTGATACAAAGACCCCTTCTTCTCTCTTATCCATTGCAAACAAAAAATACACCAAGACGGCATTTATTATTTTTAAAGCAAACCTTAATAGTGCAATCAAAAATTCTTTTATAAAATTTTTAGAGCTTGGATGTTCATGTTCCCTCGGTTTTTTTTCCTGTTGAAACGAAGTAATTTTAAATGATGTACTTGAGTTGGCAAAAGTTTAATTAAACTAACATGTAGGAAAGTTTTTTTTTTCGGTGTTGTTGTTGTTATTAAATGTTAAAATGTACATAAATAGTAACGACGTTATAATGTCGCATATGATAGCCTGTTTTCATGCAGGGAATGGCGAGATTTTGTTGTATAATTAGATGTGTTTGTAAAAGCAGAGATTGCGCGAAGACACCTGAGTCTAATTGATGTCCTTAGATGCTGGTAGAGAATATCTTTAGTAATGAGGTCTAATGCATGGGTCCCCAGTCGAGTATCGCGTACATTATATATGGTCCTCCCTTCTCCGAAACTCATAATAAGCAGTTACTCCATGTCTCACTATATATATTTTCATTGCGGTTTCCTTACCATCTTCCTTGTTTTCTTATTTCATTCGTTTCGCTCGATATAGTACATTTCCTTTCCTCTAATTTTCACGACTACTTGTTATTCAGAACGTCTTCTCTCATCTCGCTCTTTTTCCGCCCACAACATGTCTTTACCTCTCTTTCGCTTACTACTGGACTTTTTATTATTTCTGCGTCTATCAGTTCCTTGTTAGCATCCATTCTGGTTTCCCAAAGGCCTTCTTTTCATATATAATTTGCTCTACATTCTCGTCTCTCGGCTTTTTTACTTCTCTCGCTTCATCATACTATTACGTATTTTTTATACACCCACTTACATGTAACCAAGACGAAAATTTATACGGCCGGCCCAAAACAGTATTCATTCGCTTTTTTATTTTATTTAAACAAATTTATGCATAAATCTCCTTTTTGCGGGTATGCGGAATGAGCTAAACAAGTTGTAGATGCGGTATTGACCGGATCAGCATAATATCCAACTTGGGAGCAGTAAAAGGACCTTGGTGCACAAACTAAACGTATTTAAAGTAAATTCTGCTGATGTTTGTGAATTATACATATATAGTGGTATTTCGCAGCACACTATCACACTATTTGTGCTATTTTAGCATTACCAAATGTTAATCATGTCGCTTGTGTTGTTACCGTGAAGAGAAAAATTGTACAAGATTGGCGGATAAAGTCTATTTTACACTACATGCGCACGCTTTGAGTTATTTTGGTGTAAAGACATGCAGTCGTTTTCCCGTCACATTTATGCACAAGACAGTCGTGATCCGGGCATAATACATGCTCGTACCCACACGTAACTGTTTTCAGCATATAAATCCACACTAAGTCCTTTTCAGACTGGTTTCATATATTCCTCTATATGCGCGCTCTCTACTCTCGCTACTCTTCCACTCTTGATATAACTCTCGTGGTCGGCAACCACCACCACTGATCCGATCTTCTCGTCGTTGCTCGCGCGCGTATATTCCCAATCTGCATGTGTGAGTGTATGCAATTCACTCACTTGCACCACCACGTACATGTGAATGTTAATTAAAAACTTTTGCGCGAATTTACATTGCCATATATTTTGTCGAATGAATGAAAAAAAAAGTACGCGAAAGAAAAACGAGTGTAATCACAAAATGGGGATGGGATTGGTATCTGTTCTTGTCTCCTTATTTAAATATTAGCATTTGCGTTGCTCTTTCATTTCAATGTAGAAATTCCGTTTCACTTCTAATACGATACACTCACAATTGAATGGTTTTATTGATATAATTCCGCTCGAATACACTTGCAGCTTGATGGTTCTTCCTCTTTCACTTAAATATCATGATCCTTTTTGTTTTGCCATTCCACGTTTCTTACCAGATATTTTTAACCCCTCACTCACTCACTCACTCTACCAGAAGCTGCAATATAGCGGCAAACATATTTTCGATGTTTTTCGGCGGGCGCTGATGGTATAGATGTAAGGGGAGTATTAAAACATGTTTTATCCTTACATTTTCTACAGGACTATAATATGAGCTTCTACGGGATAATGCCTAGACGCATAACTTCACACCCTTTACGTTCTCTAGTGGCATATTTATCTGCACAACTTCCAAACAATTTCTTGCCGCATTTTTTTCCTTCTCTCGGCTCATTAAAATTTCGCATACATGTGTATCATACTCCTCTACGCTTGCTTCAACATTATATATATATATATAACGCATGCAAAATATACATATGCAAAGAAATTTATTATATTAATATTATATATACATTTTCTCATACGTTAGCAGCGTGTAATATCGGCGCGTTGGAACATTGCCTAATCTGCAGACTTTGTGTAATATTCGCATATGTATACATACATACATACATACATACATACATTTAGCAATAGCGCGCATATTTACTTTGGAGTGAATTTCTTTGGCACTTAACGCTTTTTATGAAATTTGTAGGATGAAATGGCGCTTAATTAGCAAAAACTATTTATGTATTAAATGGCACACACACACGAATATTATGCGCATACTCGCTCACATTTTTCTATAACCAATTTACATTTTTTTTTAAATAGCAATTTTATGTATCATTAGTTGCAAGGTTGAAAAACATTCAAAAAATTTATCTACACACACATATATATATTTTGAGCGTTTGAAAATTAGGCATGCGCACCTATAAATAAACCAACGGTCCAAGTTTGTTTAACTACGAAAATAATTTGCTTTAAAATAATAATAAAAAAGCATTGACCGCCAATAAAAATATTGTATTTGTACTAATTAGCGCGCCGCATTTATTAACATAATGTAGAACTAAATTGAATTCATGTGAAACATCATGCCAATCATTAATCAGAATATGTAGATTTTTTATTTTCATTCGGCCGACGTTTAATTAGCGTGTGTATGTGTGTGTCTGCTGTAGTTATGTAGGTTTTTTTATATTAATTATGATATTTATGAAATAACGTCAATCAAGCCGATTTACTAGTCAATAATTTTAAACAATTTGATTGTTGGTGGCCTCTGTACGGGATGTTTGTTCGATAATTTGTTAATGTGATGTATTGCACATTGTCAGTGTATTTCTATTATGCGAGGCACGTTTTGGAACGACAAGTGTGTAGTGTAGTTGCGGACCAATGGTAAAATGTAATCGGTTAATAAAATTAATATGCAAAGAATGTTGCATGCGGTACTATTTTATCACATTAAAATATCGAACGTTGTCGATTTTTTGCGCGTCTGTTTATTTTGGTTGTTTCGTATTTTTTTACTAAATTACTATTGGTGATTTTCATTAGCACCTGTCTTTGTAATCTGACATAATGGCTGTTAAAGTTCCACGTTTCGAAACAATAGCTACCATATGTCACATTAAGCTTTTGTCCTGCAATCCTGATTACCTGTCTCATTCATACCGGCAGGATCTAATAACACTATCTCACTCGTTATCCTAAAACGCTCCGGAATCCCTGTTTATCCCGCTGTATTGTTTTATGCATTGTAATCGGATAGCGTCCGTTTGTACCACAATTCTACCACCGACTGCTCTCAACTAATGGAACTAGATATTGAACTTTGATTCCGATCGTTTCTAACTAATATATTTTAGCAACAATTCCATACAATCAGCTGCAGTATCCAATGTGCATAATAACCGCAACATGTGCACCAGTTTATGTTTAATTTCGACTAAACAATAGTCTAGCTGCAAAACAATTATGAAAAATTGATTATTACTAGTTGGACTAGTAGTAGTAGTACAGTAGTACAGTAGTACAGTAGTACGAGTAGTATATATTTTTTGCGAACGTTTCGTTTGTTGGTTTTTTTTTATTATTCAAGTCATCTTGTTGTTTTGTACCGGCAGAGGCAAAGTTTCAGTGTATATCAATTGTTAGTATTTAATACCATATGTGTCTGATTTACGATTGTTTTTGTATGTCAGCGAGTCGAACCACCGAACTTTGCCACCCTCCAAATAAACTTAGTTTATATGAAATGTGTTGCTGCTTGCACATTTCCCAACTTTCTTCACTAAACATTTTTTTGATTATTGCTAAATTTAGTTAGAATTTACATTCAATTTGTGTTTGTTTAGAAAAGTTTTTTTTTTATGGAAAATGTCGAAAGGTTGTAAGGTTAAATGTAAAAGCGGTTCAAGTTCCCGTCTTTCTCTTCGATATGTGCACGGCTGGAACGTCTGTTTCCTTCGGCAATATTCAGTTTCGTAAGCGACTTCCTTCATCTTCATTTGTGTGCATCGTAAAGATCTGGACTTGACGTTTTCCTTCAACTCTGATTTTCATATATGCACGTAATCAAGTTTAAATTGAATACAATTGCAAACAAATGTCTTAATATTTGTCTATAACAACATTTAAGAGACGTTGAGGGAAAAGAGCGCATAACAATACGTTCGCTTATTGCATGAAATTAAATTTCATCAAACGCCATAAACATATCATTTACGTTAAATAATAATATTCAACGACAATGCGCCGCATTTGTTTTAACGAACATCCTCGATTTTATTCATTTTCGCCCTCAAAATTTTCGATTAACATAATATAATAAGCGGCAGCATTCACGATTAAAGCATTCTTCCACCAACGCGAAAAGACGATTGAAATTTTCCGTTGAGTGGAGACGTAAAGAAACTGAAATATAAATTAACTCTTGGCGGAAGGATGCGTAGAATGGCAGCAGCTCCAACTCTCTCTCTCTCCTTCTCATTCCCCCTATTTTTACTCGATTTTAAAGATTAATAGAACTGATATGCGATCTACTATAATTTGGTATATTTTTTTATATTTTTTTTCTCTGATAAGAACGGAATTTCACATGTATGCGAACGTGTGTGTGGGTATGGGTATGGGTGGGTGAGTGTGGTGTATAAACTTCAATAACGCGCGCGCTCAGTATAGTACTAACACGGAAAAAAAAATGAAAACTTTGTAATAATATCGCTAACGCGCTCTGAACTTGGGCAATATTTCAATTGCTGTGAGCATGCTACGGCTGATAAGTTGAAAGTTTTAACAGTTTTCCACGCAATAACAATATTATCGCACTCGAAAATGAGTCAGGATTTAGAAAAATGCATTTCTTTCCGGTCGTTGAGAATGAATTACAAATATCACACATACATACACATATTGATTCATATATTATATAAGAAGAATGAAAATCTATATCGGACCGTGGTATGTGTGTTTGTGTGTGTGTGTGGGGCGGCTATTCTTTTTCCATGGCTGGGAATGTGTTGTTGTGTGTTTGTTTCTATGTGTGTGTTTCTATGTGTGTGTGTGCTTGGACTGGCTGATTACATGACGACACGCTATTAAGGGTTTAACAAAGCTGCGGGTTCGCTGCAGTTATTATTAAACTCCATATTAGTTCCCAAATC
>JARJDW010016322.1:0-42914 GCA_030264715.1 Adinopsis sp. GC000173 | reverse complement strand
GTAAACAAATAAACTTTCAATATAAAAATTTTAAAAATTAAAGGATAAAAAAGTATAAGAATCAGTAGAAGTGATACAAAAAAATGTTAAAAGATTTATTAAATCAATAGAGATGACTTATATTGAAGAAATTTTAATATATGAATTTTACAACGTTATTCTAATATTAACTTAAAAAATATTTGTGTAATTTGAAGCAATGTTGCAACAAAATTCCTCGTATTAAAAATCCAAGACAAATTTCATTATTTAACGCGCATATAATGTTACTACAACTAAATATTACGTAGATTATATGGATTGATAAACATATATAAATAAATTTGAAATTTCATAAAAGTTTAAAAAATGCGCATTTAAATGAATCAACTTTAAAAGCGGAATGTATAATTGGTATCAAGTGGCAGAGTACAAGCTGATGCACATTTTTTAATTGTAATGTGCGCAGTGCAAGTGTATGGTATATACGATAAATTGTAGCAGTCATAATAACAAAAAATCACTTTAAAATTTACAGTTACTTAACATTCTAATTATTTTCACATATTTAATATATACAAAATGTTCACGAGTGCGTAGCTATGAAGCCACTAAAATCATTTCGCGCGTTCATTTTTTCCTTCTTGTTTGAGCTAAAAAGCGAAATGAAGTTCATCTAGATTTATGTATGCAATATTGAGATGCAAATGCTTGTTGGGAAAATGTAAAACAACACGCGAAAAAATGAATGAATGGTTGCACTTTCCACGTATAAAATATATATTTACATTATGAATAAAAAAGGGACCTTATACAGTGTGTCCCCGGATCGACTTCACTATAGGTATAATTGATAAAAAATTTTCGAGTCTAGTTTTGAAATTTTGGAATCAACCCCTGCTTGGTCTGAAATGAATTTCAAGCAGATTTTCATTGTTCTTTTAATTTTAGGGGGGCCTGATTATGGGGGAAAATTGATTTTATGTTCAGGTAAAGTGCCATTTTAACCAATAATGCGACAAAATGTTATTAAGATAAGTTGTTTAAAATATAAAATTATGCACATATACAAAATTTCATGATTATTGGATCACTTTGACAACATCAGAAAAATTGATTTTATGTTCAGGTAAAGTGCCATTTCTGGCAAGAATACAACAAAATATTACTAAGATAAATTGTTCAAAATATAAAATTATATTCATACACAAAATTTTACAACTTTTGGATTATTTTGAGAAAATCAGTATTTTATTGTTTTGTTGTTACCACAGACACCCATTATCAGCCCCCCTTAAATTTAAAAAAAGTGAAAATATGCTTGAAATTTATTTCAGATCAAGCAGGGGTTGATTCCAAAATCTCAAAACTAGATCATTTTTTTTTTTTTTGATCAATCATACATATAGTAAAGTCGATCCGGGGACACACTGTATGTTCTTCGTATGACTTCCATCATTATCTGTTTCTGTACTTTCATATTTCATTCAAACGCACATAAATTTTTAATGGAAAGTAGCTTTGAACTTTCCTTACATTTCGTTTAAACTTCATTTTCTGCACGTCTTATAGCACGCCAATGATACCGACACACAATTTTATGGCAATCGCAATTAAAATTTATCGATGAATTATACTAAAATTCATTTTTAGTGCCAATTGGCGAACGTGTAATTATTAAAATTTAAATTATCTATAATTACAAACTTAACACTATAATCGAAAGAATAAATAAACTTAAATTGTCTTAAAATATGTGATTATTTCATGTTTGCAAATTCTGCATAATCGCTATTGATTACTCATTCACCTCAACTTATAACGATTGATTCATTCACTTAATGAAATATGAACAACGTGATAGCATATTTCAAGAAAACTTAAATCCGCTTAGACTAAAAATGCATTGTGCTAGTCAAAAAATTCTCTTAAATTTAATTGTCTTAAAATATGTGATTATTTCATATTTGCAAATTCTGCATAATCGCTGTTGATTACTCATTCATCTCAAGTGATAGCGATTGATTCATCCATGCAGTAAAATATGAACAACATCATAGTACATTTCATGGAAATTTTACATTGAACTTAAATCCTCTTATCGTTAGACTTAAAAAGATACATTGTGCTACTCAAAATATTCAACAATTCCACAACCTGGTATTTAAAATTACTAATGCTGAATTCAAAGACGTAAACAGATATTTAAAATTAGTTTGCGTTTTCAAGAAGTATCGATTTACAACTTAAAAAATGTAAATAAATAAATATTTTTCGAACAAAAATCAATAAAATATTCTTGCCAAAAACTAATTTAAAAAAATTTGAATTTTATTATTGCTTTGAATTGATACTTAGAAGACAATATTCTGTTAATTTGACATCAATAACAAAAAAATTTATTAAATATATTATTTTTAATATTTTCACTTAAAAAGATTTAAATTGATTTATCCCGAAAACGCAAGCTAACTATAATAAACAATTTTTACTGTTGAATTTAGTATTTCCGACATGTTTATAAAAACGAGATTTGATTTTAATGGTAGTTAACAATACAGAATTTTGTGAAAAAACATAATTTTTCTTAAATTGATTCAAAATTATTTATTTGTAATCTAATTTGTAAATAATGGAAATCAAAGCAACAAAAATCAATAAAATATGTTTGTAAGAAAGAATTTCAAAAAAATTGTATCAATTTTATGAATAATTCCTCTCTTTTCAAAACTCTTGCTTTAAATAACTATTTAGAAGTCAATCTTCTACTCATATGGTAAAAAGAATACAAAAAATTAGTAAACATGATATTTTTAATGATTCCACTTTAAAAAAATTAAATCGATATATCCCGAAAACTTGCGATAATTATAAAGAAAAGATTTAAACTATTGAATTAAGCATTTCCGACTTAAGTTTTTAGATACTTATAAAAAGAATGTTTACAATTTGATTTTAATTACAATTACCAGTACCTACAGAATTTACTTAAAAGAATATTATCACATTTCATAATTTTATTAAAAATCAAATCTATTTTGTAATAAAAAATTGTAATCACTGAAATTGAAAAAAAAATGTATACAAATATACACATTCATAAATATTAGTGGTCAAGTCTGATTAAAATTTTATATTAAATATCTCCCTATAACCTTAAATTTTAATAATAAAATTTTATTAGTTAGTTAATGCAGATAGGTTTGGTAAATATAGCGTGTATTGTGTATAATAGGTAATAAAATCATTGTTGGTTTTGAAAGTATTTTTAGTTGGATGATTTTCATGTAAAAAACAACTATATAAATAATTACATTTTGCAAACAATTGAATGCCTAATATTCCCTAAAGACAAACGAAATCATCATAAATCATACTCGGAAGAATAAAAAATGTAATCAGAATACGATTAAGTAACATAACTAAGTCACAATAAAGAAACTTTTAATTTCAATTTTACTCACATTTTTTTATACTTTATAGTTTGTAAATGGTTTTGATCGCTTTCAAAAACCTGTTAATCGTTTTTTTACAGTATGCAAATGTTTTGGGTATTTTATATTCATTTAAGCTTTTTTGTAAACGGAAGCGCGCAATGGACGCTTTCCAATCAAATAAAAAATTGTTTTTTCACAGTTTTTTTAGTTAAATTAAAGTGACAACACCGAAAATGCCGGATAATTATGCTATTGAATTTATGCGCATTTGTTTTTAAACGTGTGTACGGCGGTTCATTAATAGCGTTTATTATTGCGTAGATAAAATTTAAATTTTATTAAATTTATGTGCGATATAAATAATAAATTAAATTTGTATTTAATATTTGTCAGCGATAATACGTGTAATTACTTTATACACACTTTTTAGAAGGTAAAGTTGAATGTGGCGCATAGCATTAATTAACAAAATATTTAAGAAAAATACTACTATTTATGTGTGAATAAATTTGTTAAAAAGAACAAGGAAATTTTAAGTCAAAATGTATATGTAATTATCAGCATTCTTATTTTATTTTTGAAAATTGGCATTGTTTTTTATGAAATCGTCTTTGACATATACCTATCTACCTATATTATGCATGATTAATTTTGTGATTAACAAGCTGGGTCTATTATCCCCTATCATATGATTTGAAGCGGAGAAACCATTTTTAATATTATCCTCCGCTAATTTTATATTCAAACACCAAACCAAAAAGTTTGTTGAAATTATAAGATGAGCTAGGCAATTGTGCATCGTTTCTCGAAGTGGTAAAGCATAATTTATTGAAGGTGAATTAAAAGGGACGTTAAGCATTACTTTAGTAGATAAAAAATATTCCAATATTAATAAAAAATATCTATGATGGTGAATTAAAATTGTTTGGGATTGCTTAGACAATGAATATTATTAGCTTTACTTAAATCTGCAATGAAAGAAACTATTACCTATTTTGAAAACAAAAAATTATAAATTATAGATAATACGTGGAAGTTCTTAATAATGTGTTAAATTTAAATACATAATTAAGCTATTGTACGTTCATCAACAATAAGTGTAATCAATTTTATAATTCCAATATTAAATTCTGTGTTGGCAAATTCTAGATAATCGTCATTGATTACGCATTCATCTCAACTGATAACGATTGATTTAGCCACGTAGTGAAATACAACATCACTGCACATTTCATGCAAATTTTGCCCCCGAACTTAAATCCAAATCGATAGCACGTACTTAGGTGTATAGGAAATTAAAAATAAATGAAAGTTGAAACAAAATATGCGACCTGGCAAAGTTTATCAAAGTTTAAGATTTAATTAAACATTTTTGTTTTGCAAATAAATTTAACCTTTAAATAATTATTATTCGCACAACAGCAAGATTCAATTTTATAATTGTATTTTAATTTAGCAATACTACAACTTAGTAAAATGACTACTAAATTTGATTTTTAATGTTTAAGTGACAATGCAAGTTGATTAATTGCAAACGTTGCTTAGTCCTTGATAGTAATATGCAGAAATTATTTTAGCTCGCAACTATAATTAACAATAAATTCATTTGCTTTAAGCTATCCTCATGATTTCATTTGATTGCTTAATAAATATATTGATTTGTGAAAAATGCTAGCTAAATTTTTTTATAGGATTTGAGAAATTATCTATACCTATGTATTTTGAATTTCCTGCATTTTCTTAATGCGTTCTCGTAACATAGTTATACGCTAATGAAGCAACAAGATAATCGTTAAATAAACAGCATTATTTCATTTATTTTTTTGTTGGTAATTACGACACAAATGAGAATTACTGGAAATTCAAATAAAAATTATATAGATGCATGTATACCTATGTATGTACGTACAATATATATTTTTAGATTTCATAAAGTATGATAACGCAAATGAAACTAGACTATTTAAACTGGGAATTGCTACATCGAATCGTACGGATAACCTACATGATAAACGTACATTTTTAACTAAAGCCAATTACAGTTAAATTAACATATTTTCCTATTCATTAATTAAATTTGCGTTTATTGAATGGCTTAACTTTATTAATAATATCTTAGTTTATGTTTATTATAATTGACAAACAAATGTGAAACTGCTTTATGATTGATTAATTTGCATTCCATTATGCGTATAATAATTATAAAATACAATTTAATTCTTGCTTACAAATTTTGCATGTCATTTTGAATATACACGCACATGCAATATTACTATTACTTACTAATTGTTTCAATGAACCGTTGAAAGTTAGTGAAAATACGAATTAATATATATATTTAAGATATGTCTGAAGCAATCAGCCAAAATGTTATAACATAGAGATAATTCATTTTATAATTACTATATATATTGTATATTAACGAACATTAAATATTTCAATAACTTAATAAATATACTACATTATACAAGATTATTTTATTTGAGTCACTTCGTAAAATTTCATTAATTTAAGAATTGAATGTTACGTATTACTCACCAGCGAATGGAAGTTTTTCTCAAAGATTTTGGCAATTTTAATTCACATTAATTACCAACCGATGAATTGCAAATTTAAATAAATCACTAGGTGTTTAAGATTCTTTTGCGTAAAGGCAACTAGTTCAGTAATGCGATGACTCATCTCAAAATCGATCATATTTAACTATTGCGCATCTTTCTTATCACAGTATCAAGTTCAATTTTTGTTTTTTATGTACCTGCTGCAGGGTCACAAGAAGCAAATGCACACAATGAATTATATTTTAAAACATGCTAAAATATTGTTTCTGACTCTTTTAAGTAAATAGAGTAATTTATTCAATAATAATAGGTATTAGATTTAGCAATACAGTTACAATTTTTATTAGTTATGTCAAATAGATGTATTTTACATTGTCTGCAAATATTATAAGCGAATCATGTAAGTTAAAGAAATTATCTAAATAAGTTTAAAGAAACAAAATAATTGATTAATAAACTATTAATGAGGTGCAAACTACTAAAATGCAAATGAACATATAATCACAATTAAAGCTCGCTTCACTAGGAATATCCAGGACTAAATAAAGATTTATTGAGTAATGAGTTAATTTTATAATGATGATAAGATTTATATAAGATACATTTTATAATACCTCGCATTGTTATAGCATAGACATAAAAATAAAACTAATCAAAAACATATTTCCAATTTTGCATCAATACATAAATTTGCCATGCATTGTACTACACATACAATAAAGGAATTCATTTAAAAGCTGAGCTAAATTAATTACGACCATATGTATGGTATGTATGTACATTTATAATAGAAAGATAATTACAAAATGAAATATATTACTAATATTAGATCTGAAATCTCTATATTATTATAGACAGTTAATTGCAATATGCAATTAATCTTCTATTAGTTCGCTCAACGTTCAAACATATTTGATGATTATTGCGGATGAAGCTAAGATGATAAATATATTATTGTATGTATATTGGAATTATTCATCGCTTACATAATGCTGTATTATGTTATTATGGAAGTTATATAATGTATATTCTAATACAGAATTAAAAACTAATAATGTACTCGTAAATAAGATACATCCAACAGCAAACTACAATTAATATAAACTTTATAAGCTTTTTTATTGTGATTTACTGTTACTTTAATTGTTACTAAAAATGTATAGTTGGAATAGGTATTAAATGTTATTACAATTTTGGTATTGAAAAATATGATAAAGTATATAATAGACAATGAAAAATAAATTTGCCTATAAAAATGAATCGAATTGTATTTCTATAAAGTGAGCCATAATTATTTTCTACATTTGTGCTATAAAGAAAAAGTTATATAAAGTAGTTACACAAATCTTGTAATTAATTTGCTTTTCTTCTGCAGATTTCTAGTAGTTTTTAGGGATCTATAAAGAACTTCAAGTCCCCTACTTTATCTAATAATTACGTAATGAAAGTTTGCATTATTTGAGCCTTTTTTATGCTTCAATTTATTTGTTTTATCCTAGTCTCAAATAACATTTTTAACTAACGCCATTTGCCATAATTTTCTAAAATTTTAATTTTTCGACGCTAATAAATTAAAGGTTTTGTACTTTTAGACTTTAACTTTTCCTCCAAAAACGATAAACGAAAGTAGTTTAGCAACACAAAACAAGTACAGTTCATTAGCGTTAAAAAACATTAAGTATTTGCAAAATTGTGGAAAATAGTCTAGTTAGTTTTTGAAATTAAAAGTGCAAAAAGGCATTTTCAAAACACCAAACAACACAGCATAAAACAAGTATGAATCAACGACGTAAAAACTTCTTTGAAAATTTAAAATCTGAAGCAAATATAATAAGCGATATTTTAGAAGATTCCCTAAAATTATTCTTAAACTTCTTCACATAATTTAATGTTATTTAAGTGAAGGCATACTTACATTTCAATATATATTATTAAAATCGTTCTCTATTTTTTTATTTTAATAAAAACATTCATGGATTGTTTTGAAATAATTTGTTTAATTTATTGAAATTATATTTATAGATATGCATATTTGTAAAAACTAATAATAAAACCTACAATAATTTAAATCAAACCAATTATTAACAATATTGTGGCAAATAATCCAGTTGTTTTTTAAAATTAAAAGTACAAAACAGGCATTTTCAAAAATACCACACAAAAAAGCATAAATGAACGACGTAAAGACTTCATTGAAGTTTGAAATTGGAAGCTAATATAACAGCCAATATTTCAAAAGATTTCTTAAAATTATTCTTAACATTGTTCACATTTTTTATTAATTTCAATAATATTAAAGTCATTTGTATACCCTCCTCGCATAATTTAATGATATTTGCGTAGATTTAGGCACATTTTGATATCTATTATTCTAATTTTTCTATATTTTTGTTGATTTAAACAAAAACCTTGATGTATTATTTTGAAACAATTGTTTTAATTCATTAAATTTATATTTATAGATATAAATATTTGTCACAAATAATAAACTTATTAAGATTTCAAGAATTAAGTCATAAAACCTACGATAATTGAAATCAAATAATATTTTGAAATGTTTCTAATTATTTAAGGTATTAGCGACGTAATAATGCAATTTGCATCAAACAATTTATAATCTAAAATATAAATATTTTTGAATTTAACGCGAGATCGTCGTTTTACGTGACTCGGAAGCAAAACAATAGTTTTTTTAATTAGCGAATTTTATACGATTGCTTCTTATTGCAATCGTTAAAAGACATAAATATTAAACAGGCCAAATTCGTTGTGTGTGTGTGTTAAAAATCGAAAACCTATTTGTTGAAAGCGCGCAATCAATAATTTATCCTGTTGTTTTTGTTTCGCATTCGACATGCTCATTTATACCATTTGCTATTGATGCCGCATTTTTATAAATCATCTTGCTGTTATTGAGAAAATTCGTTCCGACTCAAACATATCATGTAACTAAAAAGTAGGTGACAGTGCGACTTTCAACATTATATGCATTTTTATTGCAGAATCTCATTAAATCACACCAACTATATGTTGTTGAAACAAAGAGTTGCGCACTATAAAATGGCCCACCGTGTTTTATTGTATTTATAAATTAAATCGTTGATTATTAACTGCAACATGTGTTTTGTAAATTGCAACAAATTTAATTTACAATGCATTTCATACGCATAAAACTGTAAATGCAATTATAAAACATATAAATATATAGAACAACCTAAATTACGCTCGAGATAAACTGGCAACAGCAAATATTGCATTTATGCATGATTTTATGTTAAATGAAAATTAATACAACAAATACCTCTACTTTAAATTAATTCTTGGAAATGCGGAGACATCCTGAATGGAAACAGGATGTTATAACATCAATAAAATTATTGTACGTATACGTACGATTCAAATTTCATGTTGTGTGCTACCTTTGAACGCAACAAAGCTCAATTTAAAAATAATATTTTATGGTATTAAGCAAATACGTTCTAGTTATTACTAATTACACGTATAAATGATATTTAATCTTCAGAACGTGCATTAGATTAATTTAAACCTTGTAAAATATTAAAGAAAATTATAGAAGGTATATTTGATACATTATTTTAATCGAAATGTTTTAATAGTTTACAATTGGATGTGAAAGGTTTTTATAATGCAGCTGCAATTTAAAAGATTTTTTATACTAATAGACTTCTAAAATAGAAGGATAGGTACTTACCTACTTTATGATCGTGGAGAAGAACAAAATAATTAGAACATAAAATTTTTCATAAATTTCAATCTTATCTGTTTTTATGCTGAATATAAAGAATAACCATAAAAGTAAAAAATGGATTTTCTTAAATTTGACATTTTTTATTTAGATGAATTGATTTATTTTATATTAAAGGTAAATGTGTTATCATAAATCTGATCAATATAGGTGCAATTCCAGTATTAAAAATAGAACATTGTATTTCATTATTTTAATTTAACTAAATAATAAAAGCATATAGGAAATAAAATGAATTGAAATTCCTGTTTTGATTTATTGTTAACAGATTTATTGCAATTTTATCAGAAGTCAACAGTGTCGCAAAATGCTACTAGTAAATAATACTACCTCCTTTCAGAAATAAGTATCTGCTTTTGCTTGTGGTTTTCCTATTAAAAATAGATGTCCGATTAATACTAACAAAAATGTATTAAAATATCACCTACATACATTATATTTTCTCTTTGAATCTTTCAGAGCCATTTTAATTCACATAAATGAATTGATGTCTTGTACTTATACATGTCCATGAATACCAAAATCAAAATTTATTGAAATTAGAAACCTACTAAATCTGTGTTAGCAATGCATGATAAAACGTTTACCTTGAGTCTTTCACGATTTTCCTCCTCCAAAACATTTTACATACATACATCCAATTATTTTCTTAAAAAATATTTTCAAAATGATAGTCTACGATCAAAAGCAAATCTTGATTTTCTCAATTAAAAAAACAATCTAACTCAAAACTAATTTCTGAATCGAGGTGAGGCCTGACTTTCCAAGGAACAACATTACTATGTAGCACTTACAAATGTAAAAATTCATAAATTTCTATTTCAATTTTACTATTATAAAATATATAATGTATATTAATTTAAATTAACATTGCTAATAATAAATAACATTGAAATTTTCACTAAAATAACACAACCAGTTGATTTTATCTGCTTCCATATAATAAACATGTGTTATAAATTTATGTTTAACTGAATTGATAGAAAAGGGGAGTTACACCCCATTTATCCCTGAAAACGTCACATAAATAGGTCATAAGTTACAATATGTAAATACTTTCATTGCAACAAATACGCATCGTATACATATAGATCATACTTTCATTTTCATCAAAACTTTAAATACATAATATGAACTATATATTTTATTTTTTATATCATAATTCTAACTGTGTTATAAATTTACCTGCAAATAGTAAACATTTCATTTACATTAAATAAAAAATGAAATTTTATTAAGACAAAATTTAATGCATATAATGTATTATTCTTTAAAAAATTCATGCCATCAATCATCAAACTTAATAATGTTATAGTCAATTTTATTTTATATTTCGGAAGTATTACAATAAGACACAAAACCGTTTTAGTAATTAGTTTAATGTTAATAATATGTGATTAAAGCGTAGTTAGTTGGTGGTTAAGAAGTTAAGTTAGTGACACTTCACAAAAATGGACCGCATGTCCTTAATTCAATCAATTACATGAAAATTTCAAAAAGATTGCCGCTTTTTAAAAATATACTATCATTTTTAACAATATGTATATTGGTAAAAGAAACTTTGAACTATATGTACTTTATTTTTTGAGTTGTCAAATGGACCGCATGTTTTCAATTCAATCAATTACATCAAGAAAGATTGCCGCTTTTAAAAATACTATATCGCCTTCAACAATCTGTACAATTAAAACGTTTTTACTCCTTCAATTGTATTTATTATATAGTAGAGTTCCATCATGTTAGTAAAAATACCTGTATAGTTTATTGGTAGAAACAACTTTGAACTGTATCTACTTTATTTTTTGAGTTGGTATTTAGGGAAAGTGTAAGATTTATAATTGTGCATTGTGTTTGGTTTAAAATCGAGCACAAAGCAAGTGAAAATGTTGTTTGAGGGTAAACTATTTGATTTAATCAAACTATGTGCATATTTACGGTACACTTAGAACCACAACAGTGAATATTCTCACCGATTATCAATTACCAAAATACATCTTACACCTATTGTGGATTTACTTAATCAAATTTACATTATATAAGATGTACTAAAAAGTAATACATTATTTTTGCATGAAATTGAAGCGTGTATTTAGTATAGTTTAAATCATCCGATTTAAATTTAATATGTACCGGATTGTTCGGTATTTACTACCATTTTAGAGATGTATCTATTATGCCAATCTTATAAAAACCTTAGGCCCTATTAGCAAACAATTGCGACCGTCGATTTTTCTGTTGAGGTAAATTTTTCACCATCAAAATTATTTGAAATAAGCTGGAGCAGGTTGGAATCGTTTTATCCAGATCCAGACTATAAGATGAATACATAACAGCCTGCCATGCAGGCTCCCGTAACATTTGGCAAAACACTTTTAATGCATGTGGCTCGGTGTTGTCATGAGGGAACACAATTTCTCTCCTAGTGGCTATGGCTGGCCGTTTCTAGGCGCTTGCCGTTACCATACCGTCCAGTTATTGACAATACAGGCAGGAATTAAGAGTTTGGTCGAAAGAACGCAACTCATAGTATGATAATATAGATTCGAAAAATAATGGATTACTTTTTACTACACCTTATATTTACCACATTGAACAAACGTTATTTGGTAAAAATTTTCAAAATTTACTGTATTTAAATCAATAATAAAATCACAAGATGTGGCTATTACAATTAACTCTTTGTCATGTAATTGTTAATTTACTAATGAAGTGCCATCAACGTAAAATTTTAATCATTCAGCATGTGTTGTATCCACAATTAGAACACCGCCAATTTGATGCAAATAAATGAGTTTTGTTTTGTTGCAGCTTTTTGGAGTTTGTATTCTGTTGTAAGCAGCGTACCACTTCGAATCAACAATAACCAATTTATACCTACATGTATAACGACGTTGTGTATTTAATGCAATTTAATTACAATAAATAACGTATGCGATCGTTTATTTTTCACTCCATATACGTACAACATACATATATACGTAAGAAGATGAAACTGTTTTTCTGGTCTGCACCGTATGTAACGACCGGTACAAATATAGAATGACGATCAATAATGTGCTGTTGTTGTTGTTGTTGTTGATGTTGAATCTATTCACTTCGTCTATATGCTATACAGCATTCAATAACAGCGCGCACAGAAGAAAAAAACGCATTCTATATGAAAATTCAATCCAACAAATTGTTTCACGATTCCACTAATCATTTTCAAATTAGAAAAATTTCCATAGCGCATGGAAAATGCTGATTCGATAGAATAATGCACGTAGATTCCTAATGGATATGTTACAATCAACCGAATCTCCAGAGTATGTTCGAATCAAAAGTCACGAATAGCTAGGTCATGTTTTTATGATAATAAAAGTGTAAGTAAAATTTGTGGTCACGCTTGATTGTAGTAGGTATATATAAATGTTTCTATACTACTAATACAATAATTTAGCGCTGCATATTTTTCTACTCCCCTTTTTGCGCTCTCCCATACGCACAGCTTGCAGCGCGTGTAATCTAAAGAAGAAACCTCATTAACGAAGGAATTTCCTATTAAAACATTGCATGTAGGTGTTGCAATAATTAATTGCAATTTTCAAGATCAAGCTAACCATCGCACTGAAAGTGTGCTATAGAATTATATTATAAAACGCCTACCGTGTGGTGACTCGATGCGTTTAGACGATTTTTTGCGCCATTTCAGCGAAAAAGTGAAGAGAAGCCGTACTCTTAGTGCAATGCCGGTTATAAATTTTAACACCCACGTACAAAGCATCTTGCATGGATAGCGCACAAGATTATATATACTATAAAGTAATTCCAACCGATTGATATGAGTGTGCTGAACTCACTCTTCGCTCGCAAAACTTTCTCAGCTATCTCTTGAAACAAAACGTCGCATTTCGATTACAATTGGTTTCGTCTTTGATTTTTATTTTGCGGAAACTTAACGCTATAGATACAACCGTTTTTTTTTTGAAGCTGATACTACTGTAAATTTAATAAACCGCTCGCAAACCGGCACAAAACTTTTACAATTTTGCCAAATACGTATTTTCTAATTCATAGCAATTAAGTACTTATTCTAAAAGTTTTGCAGAATTATTGTTTATCCAAATAAAAGATATTAATTGAATTAAACACGAAATTTTACGAAAGTTTTTACATTTAGACGGCATTATTAAAAATGCTACTTTCAAAAACGTCTCAGATATTGATTTAAAACCTTTGGGAATAATTTAGTCGAAGATATTAAATAATAGAACAATAATGTGGTAAAAGGTCATCGCTTCAAATTGAACAAACGAACAAAAAGAAACTTATTAATAATTCAATTAAAACTTTCACGTCATATTTAGATTAGGAAAACAATTAGTTCATATATTTAGATTAACAACTTTTCGTAGGTATTAGAATTGACGCATTGAATTGCTATTGATTATTAAAAATCGATTATGAGTAATAATTAATGTGACAAAGCTTTGAAAAGGTGATTAGTTTCATTTTGAGACAATCGCTTCTTATTCATTAAAAAATGTATTGTTTTATTACATTTTTATTAAGTAATTCAATTCAATAATAGTTGTATTAATAAGGAAATGTTTCAGTTCCTTTAGAATTTAATGAATGGAGTGAATCATAGGCCAATATCTTTGATTTGCAGATTTATGATACATATAAAATTGAGTTAAAAAATTGTACCAATTAGCGATACTTTTTATATAGCATTGCATTTTACATCATGTGTTCAGTTTATAATGAATAATTTTTGATGAAATTTCTGAATAAAAAACTTAATTCTTTTAAAACTTAAGTTACAATAAATCATAACCTGATTGATTTATTTACATCGAGTTAAAAGATTGCTCCAATTAGTAATAATGTGTACGCTACTATAAAATGTCGATAATTTTTATCAGATTTTGCAATTTACTTCCGGTGTTCACTTTATAATGAATAATTTTCGATGAAATTTATGAATAAAAAGCTTAAATCTCTTAAAATTTTGGTAGGAGTGAATCATAACCTGAGTGATTTACATATTAGTGGTGTATACTAAATATAGTCAAGTTAGAACTTTGTATCAGTTAGCAATAATGTGTACGGTACTATACAATGTCAATAATTTGTATCAAATTTTGCAATTTATCAATAAAGTATTCACTTTATAATGAATAATTTTCGATGAAATTTATGAATAAAAAGCTAACATTAGATAAAAATTGTGAAATTTAACATTCGTCCAATTGATTGCAGTGACTTTTTTGTATCGACTTTTTCACAAGAAACAGAAAAAATATGTTTTAATTAAAACTTAAAATTTAGAATATTTCCAATTAATGCGTTATTACTTCGTTATTAATATAATTATACTAATAATATTCTCACAAGTTAAAAAACAATTAAGTATAAATTCTACCTACGTATAATGTCCAATAAAAAGTTTTTTTCAAATTTTGTAATTAATCATTTTACTAGATTTCATCTAAACTAGCTATTCAAAATTTTGATTTAAAACGCTCAGTTAACTTAATTTAACAAAATTAAAACTAATAATGCGGTCAGAAATAATGATAATAATCTTAAATCGATAACGAATTTTACACAAGGCTTACCTAATAAACTTGTAATTGGTCACATGTAGGAAATAATTTTTCCAAAGATTATCTACTACTCATCTACGCTTATCACCTTTCATTATCTTTTTTTGCCTGCATTAAAAATCCAATATGTTACTAAAAAATGTAAATGTGACGCAGTAGATTTTTTAAATCCGCTATATAGTCATTTTGCTGCAGATAGAAAAAACCTTAGTCAAAAAATCATTATTATATAAAGAAAGTAAATAATAAAAAATAATAATGTGCTGTTACAATTAATATCTTGTCATTTAGATTAAAAAATAATCCGAATTCTCCATCTCCATTTTAATTATGTCTCAATACGTATTCTGCGATTAATAAAAGTACATACTATAGAAGAACAGCTAAATATAGTAACATGATAATCTTTAATTAAGTGAATTCAATTAAAATTATCTTGTAATTTAAATTATTATATTTTTAGTCTGCAACACTTTATTATTTACAAAACACGATTTCATAACTTTACAAAGAATGTGCTTTTCCATTAATTATGTGCCATGTTCCATAAAAAATTAAACGTTATTAAAGTGAAAGATTTATGAAAACGCTTTATATATTTTACAAGTGAAATATCAAATTTAACAACAACAATATTTTTATAGAGTGGTACAAAATTAAATTACGCCTTCTTCTCCGGCAAACAAATGCATTCGCATTGAATAATTTATTTTCGGAATTCGTGATCTACGCAGGAGCTTTATAAAAAGCTGCAACGAAAATAGAAATAAAAGTGAAACAAAGGATGAAATAAGGTTGACGTTTAGAGAGGGAACATTTGCAATGGCACAGCACAAAAATATTATGAATTACATTTTTTTGAAATATTTGCATTTTATAGTGTTTTTTGGATTTTCCGCGAGTTGTTTAACCGCAATATTGTTTGCATCTTTAGAATTTTTATTTTACTTACCTACATAAGGAGTCTAAATACAGTGCCTAATAAGTTCTAATTAAAAATGTTTTAATTTTACTACAAATGGGTTATACCTACAATATTTTACCTATTTTTTCAATGATATTGGGTTGGCAACTAAGTAATTGCCGATTTGATCCAGGAAATAAGAGAGTTTTTTAAATGGAAAAAACTTTAATCTATTAATTTCCATTTTGTTCGATGACCTTTTGTCATCTTTCTGGTGATGGTTTTGATTTCATCCTCATTAAGCTCAACTAGTCGGCCTTAACGTTGGTCATCTTTAAGAGAAAAATCTCCAGAACAGAATTTTTCAAACCAATTTCGGCATTGTCTTTCTTTAAGGGCTTTTTTGGCGGCTTGCACTATGTTCTTTCCTTTACAGAAATCACAAAACAAAATATGGTGAAAATGTTCGTTTTTGCATTACATATTAATGTTGAGGTAAAAAAGACACTGAGAAAATATCGGCGCAATGATCCTATAAAGCAAAGTTAGGATGACAGCTAACATATAAAAGTAGAAGAAGATCATAAAATTTACGGATATTCTAAAAATGGGAGTGAAAAGCATCTGTCACTGAAATCGGCAATTACTTAGTTGCCCACCCAATAGTTTAGGTAAATTGGATGAATATTGTTAAAAACCTCATTTTTTTTGCTTTCTTAGAAATTTCACTCAATTTACTACTGTCATTCATTCAAAAGTGCTTTCTTCCTATTTCACGAATGAAAATGACAAACACAATCTCGGTATAAATGCGAAATCTGAAATAATGTTTATCATTTGCCATCTTTTATAGTTTTACGGATTAACCGCGATGCTAGTGATACTCATTGTCTCGAATAACCGAAAGTCTGCTGTATATAAATGTATTCAAAAGTTGCAAAAAGTATAGCACATATATTTCAATTCTAAATGCGTTTGTATTGTTAAAATCGTAGCACAGTGTGAAGCTGGCAACCGATTTGGCAACATTTCTCAATTTAATTTTAAAACGTAAACAATGCATCCTATATTTACTACACACTGAAATATAAATAAACTATAAAAGGTATAAGTTGAATTTTAAAATAATCAACATTGGCCTTTCCATTTAATAGATATATCTATACTATTACCTATATCTATAATATTATTCCGATATAATTATGGTAAAATAATGCGGTTATGCAACAAAGCACTTTGTAACGTCTAAACATTGTCAGATTTAATTATTTAACTATCCCTGTTAGCTTAATCTGTAATTAATTAAAATCATGAAAGTGAGCATTATAATAAGGAAATAGTCAATGTGTCTTTAAGTCAGCTTGAATATTAAAGAGAATGTTAACATGCATAGTAAAGATGGCTATATTATGTGCGCTATCGATTTTTGGAATTTTTAATGAAAATGTAAAGAGGTGCGGAACAGCAGCGTTTTTTTCATAAATAACGGTTATAAACTTTAAGCAACAAAAAGCAGGACACGAAAACAATAAAGAAGCGCACAAATAAAAGGCAGCGCGAGCGCTTTTCGGTGCGATGTATTTACAAGTTTTAAAACAACATATTTCCAAGCAAGCAAAAAAAGGACTTTGTGGCAAAGTGGGCGCTTGTTTTAGAAAATGTTTAACGTTAGATAATTAATTTGTAGGAAGCGCGCTGCAAATAAATGGAATTTGTAAATCCGTCACGAACGAAACAAGTGGTGAAAACTGCAGATTGTCATCCCAGGAGGGGAAGAATTGTTGGGGTTCTAAGATTTATTCAAAAAAATGTGTTAACAATAAAATACAAGACGGTTTTTGCTCTATTCGACTTCCAATTTTAACCTTTCCGCAAATTTCTTTGTTTACACACTTAAAGCTGATACTAATGACAATTTTTTTTGCATGAAATTTGTCAGAAAACCAATTTATTTTATGATTATATGATTGTTGTTGTGTCAAAGATTAATGATACTTAGGCAACAGTAGTAGTATGCTTTTCGTTAGAAACGACTCCTACTTGTTTTACATTTTAAAGCATCGCTTTATTTTTATGAAAAGATAGATTTAATTAAAGTTTTAGAATAAACAATTTTTGTCTGTGGTTATAAAATAACGATATTATGATTTCTCTTGGGTATTTTACTACTATTTTGTAGTTTATTGTAACAAATATTATAAAAAACTGTTTTTATGTTTATATTTTTCAATAAATTATATAGTATATTAAACTTTAAATTGTAATTTCTCATGTTATCCAATGATTGTGGTCTCTTTCAGTGTGAAAATAGAAGTAAGTACAAAAAATTAAACTTTTATTAACCACCAAATTATAACTTAATATATTTGTAATATTACATTAAACCTACAATATATTGGGTTGTCTAGAAAATTCTTGCCGATGGTTAAGAAAAACTAACCGCAACATTTTTATTTCTATAGGTATAAATTTAATTAATTAAGTAGCTTCGTTTTCCTCGCTACTTTTGATCACCTCTCATGAATTTTAAAAATTAAATTCTTCAAATTTTTCGCAAAGTTATTATTGTACATTGGTTTTTTAATTATCTTAAAAGGTAAATATCTAATGATGTGATGATTAGAGATCACGGTCAATGGGGTAGCATATACTAACCAAATTACAACAAAATTTACCAAGTAATCCAAGTCATGTTGCGAAATTGTGCTGTATTATCTTTTATTTTTAAGTGTGAGATATGAAGAATCACTTAAGTTTTTTTAATGTGCGCTGAATGGTCATTTTTAGGTAAACTAGAGAAGTCGATTATTTACAATAACACCGTCATATTCATATATATGCAAACACCATCTCAATAAAATTGACAAGAACTTTCTAGGGAGTCCGATACTTAAATATAAAGTAAAATATACTTTATTCTACAAAATCAACTCTAATATTGTGAACAATAGACATTATTTCCGAAACTAATTAGTGATAAACAAATTTAGCAAAATAATCGAGATATATCTTGATTATTTTTGAGAATAAAAAAATATATTGAAAGGAAGACAATGAAGAAAAATGTGTTGTGAGGTTCTAACTATAAATGTAGGCATAAATGATTATAGCAGACTTGAGAGAAGTGGATGTTGTTGACTCACCTCTCACTGCCTACACTTCATGTAGTAATCCTAAATTAAAATATAAGATTGCAACACGTGTTGGAAAGCTCCCCCTTTTCAGGCTTACCATTTCAAGTGTCAATTTTGAGGTTAATTTCTTCTAATTTTCTCTCACAGAGACATTAATGTCAAAAAGGGGATTTCGAAATTAGTTCTAACGCCCAATTCTCCTCTACGCCGCCGTAACGCGTAATGTTTTTTATATGCTAATCGCCGTACAGCCTCTTAATTAATCCCTTAAAACACTGATTGGTTATAAAATTAGGCGTATTTATTACGCTGAAAGGTGGAATTTATCTGCATGCATCGACTTTGTAGAAATGCAAATCGAGGCAGCGAGAAATGCAAAAGCAGCTTACGTATACGTTCAACTTAATTTCAAATTTAATATTTCACAATATCTCTAGGAGATTTAGTCGGCCGGTATTAGAAGTGATTACATAAAGTAAAACAACAACAAAAAAAACGTCGACATTGTTCACACGATTCGGTTCGCTCATCATACACACGAACACACTTTTTTTGTTTTCTTCCAACATTAATAAAAATGGTGAGTGATTAATAATCAGACAAGAGAAATAAAGCAGCCAAATCCACAACCACGCACGTAAAGCATAAAAGTCCATTGTTGGTTACATACATAGCGATATAATGTCAGCGATGATTATTTAATACAAATGATCGGCGAGGTTATTGTAGCGAAGAAGTGAGTGCGACAATTGCCATAGTAGAAATACGTATTAGGTGAAAGCACAAATGTCATGATAGATTTATAAATGGGCGGCGAGCGCTAAAAATACGCGCCGGCAGCCTTTACTAACCCCTTAAACATTAAAGTGAGGGAGAATTTTTAATGATGTGCACATGCAAACTATAAATAATCTAAAGATATCTGATTTACGTTAACCCTAACGTGGAAACACTCGTGTGTATTAGGCGTCGCTTTTAATGTATAATGTATAAGTACGTATGAGTACATACAAAGAAAGGTATATAGTTGAATATTCTTAATGACATAAACACGATGTACATACTCGCGTAGTTTCGTTTGGGAATAGAAGTAATGTAAAGTAGGTATAACAAGTAAATGTTATGTTCAATAAAATTTAACGCAACTGTTGGAAAAATACGAAAGTGTATTGTTTATAACACTTTAAGACATTTAAAATTTAAATGTCTTTAAAATTTATGTCGAGGCAGTAAAAGAACACAAAATGTACATACTTGTCCTAAATATTAAAAATTTCAGTAACACTTTGTAAGTTTTGTTGAATTACAATCTTTGGCAGAGACTTTCGTAGTTTTCTCAAGTGCCTTTGCAAAGTAAATACAAACTGAAATCAATTGTTATATAGGGGAAAGTTGGGTAATGGCAACCGTCGGGTAATGCCGCAACCTGGTCTGACTTAAAAATTATTAAGGTTAGATATCAGAAAAGCGCAATAAGTACCTTGCAAAAATTGTGTAAGCTAACAAAATGACGGCAGTTCCTCAACAAATAAATTAACAGCCCTTGCATATAATATTTTGTGTTTTCTGTTGTAACTAAAATGCGCATAAAAATTGAAATTATTTCTATATATAATAATTATTTCTGGATCTACTAATATATATACAAGAGGCATTCTGCTGTGCATTGCTGAATATGTTCAGATATAATTTACACTAGATTGCCCTTTACATCTTCTTGAAATAAAATTTGTCCAACGGGATAATGACGTTTCTAGCTTAATTTGATATTAATTTGGAAAAGGCGACAAATGATGGTATAGATGTGAATTATGTTTGGGATGGTCCATACGGAATGCAGTTTACAGGACATAGCTTTTTTACCTATTTTATTTATTAGAGCCCAATTACCCTACCAGTTTCGCCATTAGCTTTTCATGATTTTTGCGCCTTTTTTGATTTTTTTATATTAAATTACATTAACTTGGAAATTGTTTATATTGATTTAGATAGTATATTAGTTGCTCTTTCATGTACATTAGTTGCAATTTATTCGTTATTTGTTATTTAAGAACAATATCCAATTATCTATAAACAATTAATACTTGTAATTTATCATACAAATATTGTATTAAAGAACAATATTGCACTAAGTACATGTTATAGCCTATATATTAAAGTTCAATTAAAGCTCCAATAAAAGATTTCTGAAATATTCTTTTATGTAAGTCAATAGGACAAATCATTTGCAAATCATTTAAAACGCTACTTTTTAGTTCTATGCGTTCTATGTGCACGTTTTTTTTTTTCGATTTAAAGCAGAACGATCCATAGTTGTATGAATGGTTGCATAGATAGAATGACTAAAAATCGTTAGAAAAACCTTCACCGAGCCATAAGATTATTTTAGTTATCAATCTTTGTAAAATTTAACAACATTAAGAAATATTTCTGAACACACACATGCTGTTTATAGCTATATAGTATGTGGTGAAGTATACATATTTAAAATTTATTTTTTATTCATTGGTTTTTAAGCATTACCGGTCATTAGGAATCTTTTGTACTACCCAAGCTTACAGTTATTGAATGTTTCAAATTTATGAATAAGTTTCGGTTTTTCAACGGCTCGTCTAAACGTAATTGAATTTTTGCAATTAAATTTGAAAGTTTAATAATGACTTAATTTCGTTGAAAGCGATTGAATATAAGTAAGTATATTCATTTTAATTACAATACAGATATTTAAAACTAATAGTGCGATTTATGCAACCACATAGTAGAACAGCTCACCACTAATGCCAATTAACAGTATTATATCAACAAGTTTTCAACTATGTCGGTGAATTTAACATAGAAAACAACAACAACGTAAACGAGATCGTTTTTCTTTAAAGATATATGACGCTTAATAAACAATAGCGTCCTTGAAAATCTTACATTTTCTACAGGTAAATAAAATTCAAGACACTTTAGAATTTTTTTCTCTAAATTGACACTAAACATTAATAAACATTGAAACAAACAATAAAATATACGGTGAAACATCAATTATATGAAAAATGATTGTCAGCCTTCGTTAAACATTTTCCATTAAATAAATAGTTGCTGGAAATAACATTTTTGCGTTTGTTGCATATTTGACTGAATAAATCTATGAACAAATAAATTTATCAGCGATCGTCCATTAGTTTGAATTGTCATTCACGCCGCATGTATTTTGTATTCAAATGAATATTCTGTTTATAAATTCTTTAAATTGATATATTGCGTGGTTCAAAGCGTTAAAATGCGCACCGAATATACTTCTTTTTATGTAGAGAAAAAAATACAGCGGCAAAGTAGAAAAAAGTAGAACTTTGCAGCAAGCAAAAAAGGCATACATTTATGAATAAAGCAAAAATCGGGGTTTGAAATGGCAAAAAATAATTGAAACGTTGCAATGCGAATTGATTTCGGAGAGAGTGGGGGAATCTCGCACCCCTACGTATAATTGGTGATTGTTCTTAAATAAAAAATTTGGAATAAATTGCAACTAATGTACATGAAACAAACATACTATCTAAATGAATATAAACAATTTCCGAATTAATGTTATTTAGTATTAAAAAATCATAAAAGGCGCAAACATTAAGAAGGGGGAATGGCAAAACTGGTTGGGTAATTGCGCTCCAATAAATAAAATTGGGTAAAGCTTGTCGTTAAATATACACAAAACTCACATTTGATGATATCAGGAATGTTCTGTAAACTGCATTCCGTATGTACCATTTTGAACATAATTCACATCAAAACCATCATTCGATGTCTTTTCCAAATTCATCTGAAATTAAGCTAGGAACGTCATTACCGCGTTGGACAAATATTTCAAGAAGATGCGAAGGGCATTTTAGTGCAAACTATATCTTAAAATATTCAGCAATGCACAGCAGAATGTCTCTTTGTACATATATATTATCAGATCCAAAAATAATTATTATACCTATATAGAAATAATTTGGCTTCAATTTTTATGCACATTTCAGTTACAACAGAAAACACAAAATATTATATGCAAGAGCTGTTAATTTATTTGTTGAAAAATTGTCATAATTTTGCATTATATTAGCTTACATAATGTTTGGAAGCTACTGATGCGGTATTCTGATCTTCTACACTTAATAATTTTTAAGATAAACCAGGTTACGACATTACCCGGCGGTCGCCATTACCCAACTTTCCCCTAATATTAAATTATTGTTGAAAAACAAATTAAGTTTTTATTTTGTGTAATAACAATTTCGATTCAGAGTTAGATATCAAAATATCTAATTAAGCGGACAAATTCACGTATTCATATTTGCCGGATGCAATTTCATAAATTTGCATATTAAATTTGGAACAGTTTCACACAAAGTTAGTTATATATTCGTTTGTTATTTTGCTTTAGTTTTTAGTAACACAGTATATAATTAGAATGCGCCAAATAGAATTTGCGGTTAATTTTCACATCGATTTTTTAAATTAATTTTGCCGGCATATATTTTTGTAATATCAATTTGTGCAAATGTTACACTTGCTGTGTTGGTCGAAACGATTTATCTTTATAATAAACATTAATAAATGTAACCTAACAATCCCTTTGTTGGTATATTTTACAATCTATTGTTGTAATTTCTTATACAGAATTAAAAATTGCTTCATTTCAATTTATTATACATTTCATTGCGTTTGCAACACTACATTTTGAATAAAAATGTTTTGATATATTTTGCTATGAGTGCAAGCTTTTAAAATTATTAATCTTTGTAAAAATGTTCTAGTTTATTTGCGAGCTTAGTACGATTAATATTTGCTCATTTTTTCATGAAATTATACATAAATTAACTATGCGCTTTAATTTCTAGGTTAAATATTCTAATAAATTATTCTCGATTAATTAATTTTGAATTAATGTCAATATTTTTTGCAATATGTAAGTAATGAAAAACGCATTCAGTTGATTTCTAATTAATTGATTGGAGAATAATTTTATCGCCGCTTCATTTCAATTTTGAAATAATACCTATCTAGTCGGAATCAAATACAATAAGCAGATTAAATCAATCAGTATTTCCCATGGTTTATATTTTTTTTGGTTTCCCAACAATATGAAACTCCCGGTCGCTTATGTTACGGAGAATTCATCAAAACAAAATTCTACGTCATTAATGACCGAAACGCAGTGCAAATTTTTTATATGGGAGGATGTGAACACCAGCATGTGTGGAAAATGATTATTTTTTGCATTCGTCATATCATAAAATCCAAAATTGCGCTTCGGAATCGTTTAATACTAAAACATTTTTATTTCGGCTGCAATTTTCAGATTTAAAACATATCGCACTGACAAAAAAGTAATAATATCAAATCGAATAATATCAAATTATACCAATTAAGAAAACGTTAATTTTTTATTTATTTATTTATTGTACTTACAATGTTATTAAGTTTATAATGTAAATATGTTCCTACTTTCAGGGTTCAATTTAGTTCACGAGCATTGGTCGAGAAAATATTTACTGGCTTCTTTATCTCAATTGCAAATTGCTAAGACAATTTAGCAATCTTTTTAAAGTGTCGTATTATTTACTGGTTATGCTACCTTACAGTGTGCCGGATTAACCACTAGAGAAATAAGACAAATTTTAAAGTCCATAATTCGCAGAGACCTGGATTCGACTCTTTTTATTTTATTTTATGTTAAAAATACAGGGTGACTTATATATACCTATCCCCCCTTAAAAGCTAATTTAAAAAAGTAATTTGAGTATCATAAACATCTTTTTATCTTCAAATCTAAATAAAACTATATCTAATAAAGCTCCAAAGGAACATAACTTGAGCAACGGTAAATATCTAAGTATACCGAGCAGGAAGAGTAAAATTAATCTGATATAAAACTTGAGGTAAGAAATATATATTTATAATTTTTGGCTTAAATTTGATATGTAAGAGCTTTTGCATTAAAAAAGAGCCAGAATCTTGTATTTTATCTAGGGCTTCTGGAAACCTTAATCCGGCTCTACTTATAGTAAATATAAGCTCCGCCTGTGTAATTTTTAAATACTTTATTAATCATTGGTAATTAATTTACCAACAAACTATATCTTTCAGAATTAATTACTTTTATTTTAAACAAATACATAAAATATGATCTCAAATCGAGATAAAAATGTATACGCAGTTTAGAAATAAATGCTATTGCAGTGAAAACCCAAATTTCACTATATCCGAGATAACGAATAAGATATTTGCGGTCTTGCAAGACCTAACTTTCCCTTTAATAACATTTGTGCACTCTCAGTAGTAAATATAAAACAAATTTATTAATTTGTAAAATTTTAAACTGCATAGTGCGGCTCTAATCAGAAAATGTTAGAAAGTTTTCGTATAAGGAAGTCGAAATAAACATAGGCTAATAATTTTAATCAAAATTCTACAATTATCATAATCAGCCGTCAATTTTAAACGCTGCAAAATAAGTTCGAAAAATATAATTACATTCGAACGGCAAGATTATAATGCAATTAAAATACAATTCGCTTGGCTTAGATGTAAAATTTCTCTTGAAAGCTCGTTTGAAATAAGTGGAATCATTGAAAATCGATAATCCTCAATAATTCACTGCAAGTACCATTCAAAGCTAATTAATGCGCACGGCAAAAATTCAAGATTGAAGCGAATTATGCCAGTTGAAGTAGGCATCTGGCTTATGTTGTTGTTGTTGTTCGTTCGTTCGGCTGCTGTCCTTGATTTGCAGCAGGTAGATATGTATGTATGTAAGTACGCGCGCGTTCATTTTTTACAATTGAGTAGATAATTGCGAGCTGATATAGGAGACCACCGTCTGTATCACGGTAACCCAGTTATGCGCGCTGGAAGGTGCGGAAATTTGATTTCTTCCAATTACCCCCGAGGCGTCTTATCCGCTAGTTGTGTGCGCTTTTTTTCCTCGTTCGCAAGAATAATATTTGCATCGATTGCATCTGATTGCGAAGATCAATCATAATATAAGCCTTCCTCATTCTTTCTAGGAGCAGCGAGCGCGTGCTCGATGTCATCATTACGATTTTCCGCTCTCGATAGATGCGAACAAAACTGTTTTTCATTTCTAATTTCAATTCCGATCATTAATACACAAAGCACGCTCTTCTACTTATATTTCTATTGCGATTTTTTATTGCAAACGCACACACAAAAACGTAATAACGTTTTAATATTTGTAACATGTGCAGGGATAAATAAAAAAATGTTGATTGGGATTGACGTAATTACTTTTGGCCATAAATTAGTATTTTGATGAAAATTCACAAAATAACAAGTTATTATTTATTATTAAATATTTTCACAATATTAATGCCACAACAATATATACAAATGTTATTTTTAATTAATAATTTAATTGATTATCTCAATGTGGTTACACAAAATAATATATAAATAGTCAATTAAAATATTGTCTATCTCTATAATTATAAAATATTTTTGAAAAGAAAATCAGAATACTAAAAATCTATCTATTCTTAAATTTTTCGTAGTGGCAAACAAAAACAAAAAATCATATAACATAAAATAATTATTGGGTCACTTTATATTATTTTTACGGTTAAAAATTAAAGTTGTATTACAGATCTTCCGATTTCCTATTATAATAATTATAACAACATGTTAAAACAACAACTGTTTGTTATGTATGTTCGCATAAACAAACAAATATTATATTTTGTTGTATTGTAACAATGTATAAAACATTCCTGCTTTGTCAGCAGTTTTTTTTTATTTCAATAGGTAAAAAGATTCCCATCTTAATATTAAAATCTCTTACTTTTTAGCCACATTTTAACAACCGTTAATAATTTGATAATGGTGAAAAAATATAAAAAAAGTTACTAAAACTTCGAATATAATTTTAAATTAACTAATTAATTCCGAACATATAAAAATTATTGTTATTTATTTTATAATTAGTTTATTATTTAAAAATAATGGCATAATAGTTTTAATATGTTAGAATAGTGATTTAATTATCTGAAATTTACCTATATGTAGGTTCGTATAACAAACAAATATTTTGTTGTATTGTAAAAAACTATTATACAAAAAAATATTTGCTTTGTTTTACCTTTAAACAATATTGTTACGGCTAATAATAATTTATCAATGCTGAAAAAATATAAAAAATAACTAAAATGCAGTATTATAATTCAAATGTAATTTTAAATGAAGTAATTAATTCTTGATATATAAAATTATTCTCGTTTATATATTATAATTAATTTATCATTTAAAAATAATGGTTATAATTGCTTAAACAGTGATTTAATTACCTGAAATTTATCTATGAAAAATCTTGATTACTATATTGACGTAATTAGTTAGAATTTATTGTTGTTGCTTATAGTTTTTAGGTGATTTTTGTAGGTTGTTGTTTGAATAAGGAATGCAATTAAACCAAATAAGAAACCAGTAAAGATATTTAATTAAAAATGTCTTAATAAAAACACAAATAGATAAAAGTGATTAATTTGTAAAATAATAAAAATATCTATATAAAGAATGAATTATTATAAAGCAGAGTAATAACGAATAAATTTATAAATTAGTGCATAAATCTATTAACAATTTAAATAATGCATACATTAATTTATAATCCACTTTATTATTTCCTATTATTTTTTTATTAAATGATGTATTAGACATCTTATAATTACTCTTAGTTGATAAAAGCGCAATCAAGAAGCACGAGCGCCCTTCGCTTGTTTGATATTACATACACAAAAGATCTTCTCTAACCCTTAAATTATCGGTTTTGATCTTGATCTTGGTAAAGAGCGTATATAATAATTATTTAGTAGCTGGAGTTGGAAAATGAGTTTACATGATAGGTAAGAGTATAATTTTATATTTCATTTTAGTTATTCTATAAAGTATTATAGAATATAAATAAAAGAACATTGGATTATTACTGCATCAATGCAGTTTTATTATCTACTCAAATTGTAAATTTTAAGCAAAAATTTGTACAAAATTATTGCTAGTTATTACAACAATATTATAATTATATTGTAAATGATGTCTTCGAATTGTGTTCGAAATCTTGAACAATCGTAGTATTTTTCTGAACCTACCTCTAACTGTTTTTACTACAATATTTTGTCACTATGTAAATTCAAAAGAATTACAAATTATTGTCATGATATTGTAATTAAATACACTAACATAAATTATACTCAATTTACTAAATTTTAATTTCTAAACAGTACATATAAATTTTAATTTATTTTCCTTTTTTTTTTCTAATAAGATATTTAGTCTAACATTTATTTATTATTTATATAATTAATTTAAAACTATGCCTCAAAATAGATTGGCAATATTCAATATATAATACTCGTACAATAGTTATATACTATTTGTTCATGTACATTATAATGCACCATTTTCACAGTGACATGTGCTTATTAAATACAAATTCATCATTTAATAATTATATTAATGCGCTCACTCGTTTATTAGAAATGTATGTATTTATAATTATAATTTTTCTGGAATTTAAAATATTGAAGCACTAATTATTGATTTGGTAATTTACATTTTATAGTATAGGTGGTCTCATGTTTTTTTTTCTTGCATTTTTTATTGAAGCAACTGCATTGTGACACCTAGTTTTATATTTATGTAGGTGATATTATTGTAGGGGAGAAAGGTGTATATGTGGACAATTAGTCATGCCAAAAACTTTTTTATCTTCAATTCATATGTGAACTGCCATCATACTGTTTACCAAAAAAAGTCCAATGTCCACTTTACACTTTACCAATATAACACAATTTTATTAGCATATTGATATCTGACTAAATAAAATATTACATTGACATTATCTCGTTACTATATTATTATACACGTATGTTCTATAAAATAAACAAAATAAACTACTTGGCAAGATAATGATATTTTATTATTCTGCAGCCAATTTGTTTAATGACTTTCAATGTAGTAATACTAATTTTAGAAGTACATACTTACGGACTCCTTGAAAACCTTAAAGAAGCAATATTGTATAAAAATTATTTTTATAAATTTTATAAAGAATTTTTTCGTTCTGATACTAGATCCAATAAATTCAAAATTATATTAATTAAATAAATTATGTGCAATTTTGCACATATTTGGATTTACATCAATGCGGTATCGCAAAATCAAAGGCGTCTTTATCATTTCTAAAATTACATACAGCAAAGAGCTTTCCAAGTCGTTAAAAGGTAACTTGGGTAAAATTACAATCCCTTCAAATAGGCGGTTTTGATGTTGTCAGTTTACCGAACATTTATAATAATGGTTACAAGCAGTTAGTGTAATTAATTTAACAAAAATATACAAATTTTCCAATCGTTCTCAAATAATAAATAATATATATTTCATTCATGTTAATGCACTTTTACAATTGCCCTTTTATCGCACACCATCAATTTTTAATAAAACTCCAAACGTGCGGAGAAATAAATCAAATGCGTGATTATGATTAATGTAATAAATTATGTTTTTAAGCATTGGTTGATTTTATTACTATTCAAGAGTACGCTCAATGGAAATTTAAAAGTGCTTTTTACGTTTGTTAAATTTGCTATAAATAAAAACCTTATTTGTATGTGCTTGCTATGTACAATGTTAGACAACTCTATTTACATATGAAAAGAATGTTGGTCGTATACAAAAAAGCACACACGTCTTTAAATATTACTACATGCCACAAAACCGCTTTTATCTCTACTACTAGTATAAGCGCAATAAATTGTTTAACAAATTAAAACAATAGAATTATGTTAATAATAATTGCTTCACATGGTAAATATTAATTAAAAAAGTATTACGCAAATTCGCGTTAGCAATATTTGATTAAGCTGCCATCATTTCACAGCACGTTTTTTTCACCATTTTTTCGTGTCATCACACTTATCACAACTAATTAAACATTACATTTTAAAAGCAACCCATTTTTAGGATTTTAATCGTATTTTACTGCATATAAGCCGGCAGCGATTAGCAAAAAAAAGATCAAATAGCATCATCATTAATGCATTTTATTATCAATAATAATTGAATTGAAATCGTGCCGAAGCATTCAATAACATATGCGAACAAAACTTTAAACCATATGTTTGCAACTAAATGTGAGCGATTAAATAATTTAAAGAAAGTTTATCTAAAGTTTAAAGTGTGCATTTAGTTTCGAAAACTATTTACTGCTTATCGAGTGTTGTTGTGAAAGTAAAATTTTTCGCATTTAATAATGAATCAATGCAGTATATATATATATTTGAAAATTGGAAATTTAATATTTCTTCCCAGCTACGTCGTAGTTAATTATTGACGAACTGTTAAAATATAATGGAACCACATTCAAACACACTTCAACTTTCAATCAATGAAGATTAATAAATCATGTTGCATCGCCACCACCACTCCAACTTAATAATTATGTTTAGTTAATTTATTCACACAGCATTTAGACGAGTAAATAACTCATTGAATACCAAAATTATGGAAATCCTATTCGCGTTCGACTCATATTTATCTTTTCAATAAAAATCCTTACCAGATTTTTGTCATATAATAGTAGGCAATACGTTTACTAATTTCTATAGAAAATTGTTTTTCATGAATTTGAATTTTAAAGCTTGTCAGATCGCATCAAAATATAAGTAGACCTCAACTGATAAGTTACAATTTATATTGTTTTTAAGACATTATCTTATACTTATCCACACCCACTCAGCATGCTAAGGAATATACATACTTCTGGAAGGTAAGTGCATACATACTTATTTCATAGACAAGGATATTAATTTTAAGTGTCTCTGTATTTAAATCCACAAGATACAATAATTAGATAGATATTATTGGATTATAGAAAAAAAAATAGTTTAATTTGATTCTCTATCCATTTTAAAATCAATTTCCTGGCATGAAATTGATTTAATGCATCCGTCTTTTAATTCATTTTTATTTTCAAAAATTGATACCTTCTTTCTCGTTTTCTTCTCAATTATCACCTTAATACGCTAAAATGCGTATTAAAAATCATGTTTATTTTGGCTATATAAGCTTTACTACTTCAAGAAAAAAATGAATTTCATGATCGTCCACCTACCGTAAAATCTCGAGTATATAATACTCACTTAGTTTCCGAGTTTGGTCCGTAAAATGAGGGTGCGTATTATACTCGCATATAAAATTAAACGTATTAGAACTTATTTTATATCAGAAAAGCAAATGACAAAAATATTATTCACGAGTGCGCATTGTAGCTGAGATTTTACTATATTCATATTTCATCTCCCAACGTATACCACTTAATTTGAACCGAACAAACCATTCTTAACATTACCTTTAATTACTTTTATTCAAACGCCAGAAATATTAATATTGCAATATGACTGACTAAATTTTCATCTCTTACTAGAATGGTAAATTTTAATATATCGAAGAGCAATATAATTTTTGTTAAGCATAATTTTCAAATTAAAAGAAATGCCAATATTTATAGTAAAAAATCTTTAGATAATTATGCATCAGTTTAGTATCTATTGGTATGTTTTTGTTAGGAAATGCACATTTTACAAAAACACCATAAAACTTTTTATAGCATTTTTCGCTATCGCCAATTTATTTCGTTCTTTTGTAACCGAAAACTTTAGCTGTAGATTTTTTGTTTCTAGATGTAAACAGAAGTTGTAATAATTATTTTTATAACATTTTTGGAGGATTGTAAAAATATGAAGGCCATTAAATCATTTTTATTGGAAATTGTCGCAGTGTTTAAAAAGACATCGTACGAAACAAAGCTGTGTCACGTCCTGTTAATGTTACAAAAAATGAAAAAATGGAAATGAACTGTGATGACATTGCCAAGTAATTTAATTAATATAGAGAGATAAAAAATACATTGTCACTACCCAAACAAGCTAATCAAATTTTTAAGGCACATTAGATTATCGTCATGCTTTAGTTCAGTGATTTTCAACCTATGGATCCCGATCCTGCGTTCCTTTATGTTTTTGTTTTTTGCAAATAACACAAAGAAGAGCGAATAAAAACCCAAAAACTAGAAAATGCAAAATCCAACCAAAAATGCGAAATAATGTAAAATACACACAAAAAGACGTAATAAATGAGCAAATTAAGGTGAAATAATGAGTAGAGCCGAAATATATCATGCCACCCTCATAGTAAAGAGGTTTCATTGGATCGCCACTTAAATACAGTATTCAAATGTGAATCGCAACGTATAAAGTTTAAGAACCATAGCTTTAGTTTATCTGTTACTTAATAAATTTATGATATTTAGTGTTGCGTGATTTGTACTGAATTATTAAATAGCGATAAATCGTAGAATGCATACATCTTACAAGCCATTCTTAAACGTCCAGCATGTACGGTATTTATCTTACAATAAATATCTCTTGGACGTCTAGTAGTTGTACCAATGCGGATATCCATTCAATATCTCGATGCCAATGTCCATATAATATCTAAATATCCAAAACTATTACCGAATTAAGAGCATTCGATAGTTTTTCGCAACATTGCTCTACAATTCGCACAACAAAACAAATTTATTATTTGCAACTAATCCATGTATCTTACTGTAATTATAAAAAGGTAATATAACACAGCGAATTATAATCGAAACATTCTCAAGAGGATCGGAAATAACTTGAAATTTGAGCCAGTAACTAATATCACCTTCTCTACTTAATGTTAGATAATTGTCTTAGTAAATAATGTAAATACTTCGATATATGTAGTGAAGGTTGAATATTGTAATCCGATCCATAGATATTTTTTACAAACATATACATTTAGCTTTAAATTTGCAGTGTATTCGGTACAAGCAATAAAAATGTTAATATAATATGCAGATATGTGTATTTTTCATAAAATATTAACCAACGAGTAAACTGCTCAGTAGGCACAATTAAATATTAAGAACAACGGAGAATTTAAAAAATTTGTTTAGTTCTATGAGTAATTTTATTTAATTATCCAATATTCAACATCCAGTGATTGTTTTACCTCTAAATCAATTCGCATTAAATAAATTCACTATCAATAGTAGTACAGTTATGGAGATAAATCTTACTTCCTAATAGCTTACACATTAAAAAAACTTTAATTTAATAATTTTTTTCATACTATCTTTCTGTTCATTGACTGCAATCATCAGCTTTGGAAACAACAGCTCAGTCAACGTAGAAAATAACAAATGTAGTAAAGACGGTAAGGACTATTCTTACTCCAAGAATTATATAAGATTTGAGAGTTGCGATCGAACAAAATTCTCAAAAATCTGCTCAACGCCATATCACTAGTCTAAAGTTTTACATGATGGCATGAATTCATACAAATTTAAACAATTTAAGCTTAAAATAATCAATGTGGATGCTTTCTGGATAGTGCCGGATCTCAGTTTTGTGACTATTTCCTTTAGGGCTATTTGAAATAATTTTTAGTGCTCGCCTGCTATTCTTAGAACAGTGGAATCTGCAGATTGTGGTAGAATTTTGTGCCATCAATCCAAAAATACTGATATGATTTAGTGTCTATTTCTTTAGAAGATTGAGCACATTCTTAGAAAACAACCATTTACTAGACTCGGTTTTTAAAAATCAAATTTCCGATTACTTAAACTCTTAAAATTTCTTACAATACATAGAGTTTTTTACATTGAATAATTCACCCCACATAGAATTTTTATTTATTGCGATTAAAATAAAATAAGTGTGCAAAGTTTATTTGATTGATTGACATCGCCCTATGTATTAAAAAAAATATTATAATTAATTTTATTCAAAACTTACTTAGCGATTTTTAGCTTGTAATTATTGCACTCTGTATATACTTCCACCAATTCAAAGATACTGATATAAATTAGTGACCACTTTTGTAGGTAGAAGATTGTCACATTTTCAGAAATTAACTATTTCAATGATTTTCAAATTCAAACTTTCTATTGTTGAAAAACTTGAAGTTTACCTCACATCGAATTTTAATTTATAGCAATTAAAATAAAGAGAAGTCTATACAGCTTATTTGATGAATAATTTGAATCATCCGGTATATTAATAATTCTTATTATAACATAATTAATTTTATTCAAAAGTTACTTACCGATTTTTGGCTTGTGATTAATTTACACTATATAAACTTTCATCCTGCATTTGATAGTTTATCTTCCACAATCATTAATCCTGGACAAATGAGAAATATTTGATTAATTCCTAATAATAATAATGGAACATGTTTGACGTAATTGCAGAAATTAATTCAGATACTAAAAATAAATAACATTATTGATTTTCGCCCGAGACCGCCGAGACGGACAAAAAATCATACAATTTCAATTATATATTATCGAATCTATTTGTTACGAGTTTGCACTCGCAATTTTGCTGTGGAAAATATTTAATATATTCATCTCATATCGCGCGTACGGCGCTCGTTAGAATAGTAATAGTATAAAGAAATTTGTTTCTTTTGCATTACATTACTGTTGTCTTGGAAAATTTAATATTCTGGTTTCTTTACACAAATGCCGCCAAGCGACAAATCTGCGCTTTTCCTAATTCCAATTTTTGAAACTAATTTGCTGATTATCAAATCGCGGTGCGGCGTTTGTTTAAGAAAATGTCAAAAGGAGCGCTTTAAATTATTAAATAAGACGTAAAAATTTCAGTAAAGTCTAAAGCGATATTTCACAAATTGTAATGAATTATCGCCCGTTTAAATAAAACCATTATGTATTGTTGGCTCATGTTGAAACATTTTGTTCCGTTTATTAGTTTCGACAAACAAAAAATAACAGCTTTAAATTTAAATTAAAAAAAGTTATAAATTTTATCTAGAGTAATTTTGAATAACTCTTTTCCATGACTTTGAAGCGATTTCTTTGCTTCCACTATAAACATAAAGTAGTTCTAAACTCTTTTTCTGCGATAAAATATTAAAAGTCCCATAATTAATAATTTTATTTAATTCTAAACCATGATATATGAGTGTTAANATGACTTTGAAGCAATTTCTTTGCTTCCACTATAAACATAAAGTAGTTCTAAACTCTTTTTCTGCGATAAAATATTAAAAGTCCCATAATTAATAATTTTATTTAATTCTAAACCATGATTTATGAGTGTTAATTTTGGCCAAAAAACATTTTATATTCTTTTTATGTTTTTGTTAGAAGCATTAAAAAATCTACACTAAGAATATGCCGAATATTTTACGACGTAGCGAAAAAATTATAATGTTCTTATTACTGCCCTGGAAATTATCTTTTGCCGCCCCAAAATATTTGATCGCTCCCGACTATGGCAAAACTACCACAGTGAAGCGATATCACTGCTTGAAATAAATCTTTCCAATTAATTTTACAATTAAATTTGCTTAGGTTAATATATTTGAATTATTATAAATGTTAATTATTTTACATTTGCAAATATTTATTGTAGAAAATAGCCCGCATTGAATTGAAAATATTTGAATTCTGCATATTTAAATGCTAATTGAATAAAACAAATGTAAACAAAATTTGAGGAGATATTTAATCATTAACAAAATTTATATATAAAATAGTTAGTCATAGATATCGTAGTTTTTTTTTAGATTAAAAGATGTTATGGCTTTGTCTCCATTAACAACGAAAACTTTGATGTGGTTGCCACAACTGTGAATATCTGAGTTGAAATTTAATCATCTTAGTTTTTAAAATACCAATTTTTCTTACCAACTAATCGTAAAACTAAAACTAGAGCCCTCCTTTCTTATAATATTTCTTAGATAATATTATATTTAAGTATTACAGTTTAAAATGAACTTGGTAGCTTCTGACTCTTATTAAGAATATTATTCTATATAATTATGATTGAAATATACTCGTAGTTTGAAAAGTGCAGACGATTAAGATATATGTCAGCCAAATAATATAAAATAAAGTTTCAACTTTAAACGCAGGAAAAAATAGCGATAAATTATACTGCAGGGAAAAACTTCAATATACAAATCATCTGCAACAAGCCAACTTTGGAAAAGTTGCCAGACATATTCTTTATTTCATATAACTGCGAAATAGCAACTACTTTATATACTTTCATTTCTAATTACGTGATGAGCAAGTTGCATACGATTTAAGTTTAAATGTAACTTGAATAAAGTTGTGGGGGCCCATTTAGCATGTGAATACGAAAATTGCGAAACAATACTTTTATGAAAGTTTAATAATGTCCCAGTGAGAAGTTAGTGTTAGAAGATTAAAACTGTCTATTTATTAGCCCTTTTGAATTTGTATCAAAAGTCTCGTCTTTTAGCACGCAACTCACACATAAATCAAATTTACTTGGGAAAAGTTTTGATGATAGAAAGTTTCCTTCGACAAAATTGCTTCGAAATTGATTTATCCGACGAGACATTACTATATTATATTTTTATTAACTAGATATTCAATGCATACATGGTTACCCTTGAATGGGTCACACCCTTAGTCGATAATAATGCACTTTTGGCAATAATCATTTAACATCAAATTGTTTGTTGCAATGAGATTAAGATTGTGGTTTATGAGCACTTCTCGTCACAAGTGAAGATAAGTAAAGTTTGTCTAAAAGTAAACAAATTTTATACCTATTTACCTTATATTATTTTAAGGAATTCAAATGTCTGAAAATATTAGATTTTTTCTACTTTTTCAATGGGTAATTTTCATATGCAAATTCTCAAAGATTAAAAGCAATAAATTTGGCAACACTTTTAATAATTTTTAGTGCCCAAAGTGTTTATTTAGTATATCTTGCTTCATTAACAATCATTTATTTATTTGTAGTAATTTTTGTGGTTTTCTTCCGTCTTTCGTTTAATTTCTGTGCATTTTTTACCAAATTATTTACCGAATTTCATTATTATTGACTTAATTTCAAAAAGTGCTCAGTTTTTTTAGTAATTTTAATAGAAAAATTAACCGTTGCGATAGATAATGTCGAAAATTAAAGGAAAATATGGAAAAAACTTCTTCCGCAAAGAAAAATTTATCAAAAACCCATAAAAAATGGCAAGTTTATGAACAAAGATAGAAGATAAATAAACAATTTGGACACAAAAAGGGAATTACTTTGTAAAATAATTTGCAATGTAACATTTATTTGTTAAGAGCGGCATATTGTATAATACATTGCACACAGGCTATACCTCTGTATATTATTTTGTAGTTGACAATATAATTTCCATTAGGTGTTAATTCATATTCTCGGTAATAAACAAAATAATTAGCTATTAAATTAAATTTCAACTTGCTGAATTAATTATAACAGTGCATATTAAATTATTTATAAAAGTAAATATAACGAAAAGTTAATTCAATAATGTATAATTTAATCTCTATATATTCTTTCAAATTGAAATTTTAATTAACATATAAACAATTGTTGAATTCAATAGCATTTAATACCTCGTTGCAGTTTTTATTCAAAATCAATTGTTTGATTTTATTTATTATATAAATTATAATACAATCAGCCAAAAAAAGTTATATTCAAATATTAATTTATCTTTGTTTGTCGTTTTAGTTATGCAAATATCAATTCAATTTGTTGCAAAGTGAATTTAACAAATTTTTGTTTAATTAATTTTACATCAATCAAGCGTTCACATGAATTTACATGCGATTAATTAAATAAATTTTTAATGAAAAAAGTCATACATAAAGGCCGCTTTGCAAGTAAGTGAACCGTATTTTTTTATATAAAGAAAATCAATAAAAATAATTATAAATGTTTGATGAAACTTGTTGTGAAATGCTTAATGCTTATGTAAAAAAAACACTTATTAAGCATATAAATATTTTTTTATATAATGTAAATAAATATAAATAGATGTTGTGAAAAATAGTATAAATACCTTTCTGGAATTATTGAAAAATGTAGTTGATGTTACATACTCATATCTCCATCTTCTTAAATTGTTAGTCGACGAATATTGACTAACAATTCATTTAAGCGATTTATGCAAATCAATTACCTTTATTTTACCTATATTTTACATAATATTTAAAAAAATTTAATTATCAGTTTTTAGTGTAGAAAATTAGTAATCACATTTCTTTCAATTTAATCTCCTTTTTCTATATATAACGCTTTATATAAATAACAAATCAAAGATTTGTTAAAAAGTAAAGCTAATTACAATTATAAATAAAACTAATTCATAAAAGGCGTATTAAAAGTTTTTGTTGTAGAAAATTAATATTTTTTTGTTGTTTAATTAATTACGCCTTATTTTTCTACAATTTACGCTTTATAGTCAAAACCTTATTGAAAAGTAGTAGTAACTACAATTATAGACAAAATTAAGTCATCAAAGGCATATTATAGTTTTGAAATAGGTGTTTTTTAAACTTTTCTCAACTTAAATCAACCACCATTATTTTGAAGCAAATTAAGTTCATTATATTTAAAATAAATGAAAAACAAATTTTTAAGTTTAATGATTGTCGACAAATCAGTACAGCGGATAAATATCTAATAAGTTATTTCAAAATATCTTTATATCTCCGTGTTATAATTTTATATCAAAACTAAAATTAAATCAATACGTTCCACTGCAAGAACAAATTACATTTTGATTTCTAAGAAAACTTTAGTAATACTAGCACTATACATTATTCTATTTATTGGTTTTCTAAACAAAAAATTCCTGACACTCTTAGCGTGAAACTAAAAAAAGCCAATAAAACTGATGAGATAGATAAAAACGATAGAAAAATACATACACATTGCATTAAGATAATGAAAGAAGTAAAAGCCCTTAAATTTATTATACAGTGGTACCTTAAGATACGAGTCACTCAATCTAGCTCGTATCTCGACCGGAATATATTATTAGTAAATAATGAGCGGTTTTATTAATCGATGGTAAAACTTCTCGAATTACAGATGGAATCTCAGACTTCAGCTTGATTCTCAAAGAAAATATTAGTCCGAGTCGCAGCTTGTTTCTCAAAAAGCTTATATGTATCTCGAGGTTCTACTGTAATACTATTTTTAAGGAATAAAGAATTTAAGTGATTTCTACATCCCGCCAATTTGTTAATAGACACTCATTTATTTCAAAATACGAGTATTTTCAATTGCATTGTTTGCATACCTACATTGCTTTTCACAATTCGTCCTTTTTTATACTTCTATACACGTTTTTATAGCCAAAGGACACCTTTTGTTGTTTGTTAACTTTGTTACTCTTTTTACTCGTTATATTCAATAACGAACTATAAAGCATAAATAGAATTCTTTGAAAGGCGAAAAGGGAATCAATATGTCATAGCGCTTAAAAACAGTAATAACGCGCCACAAAAAGTAACATTTTATAATAAAAACAGCTTATAAACAATCCCTGCCACTTCAACGTCAATAACGTTAAGTGAAAAACGATTTTTACGAAATCCCACAATGCTAGAAATAAAAACATTGTGAAAATGCTCCATATAATATATAATATTATATAAGTGGCAGATAAAATAAAATAATGTTTTTCTCTCCTCTATTTTTCTCATCATGTAAAAGTTTATGCAAATTGATTTATAGATGTATGTCACAATTTATTCTTTATTTTAAACTTTATATGTATAGCGATATGATATAATGGCCAGCGATAAATCATCATTGATTTTTGGAGCTTCCAAATCTCTTACAAATTGTTGTTGGCAAATCATCTGTGCGACAAAAATTAATTTTATCGCAAAATTCTCCATTGTGTTTACTTAAATTTTGCATATAACAACAATGTTATTGCGTTAAATCAGCAAATTGTGGCGCGTTAATAATAAATGATAGCAAAGTGCGTGTATAATTTATTCAACTTTAATATTCTCCAATGAAGAAATACCAAAAAGTTTTAAAAGACAGCTCTTGGGCGACTAATTTATTTAAATTACAATTAATGTCGGCTTGGGAGAGTATTTTTCGGAAAAAGCCCGCATAAAAAATACAAAAATTTATTGTTGAACATTTTTATGTATTTTATGGTAGATTTCATGAAAGAAAAAATGTATATGCTAAATATTTTAAATCTATCTTTGTATTCTCTTCTCGTAAAATAATGTATTATTACTTTAATCCACTTTTTATGTTTTCTGCAATTTAAGACTGACCGTTTTTTTATAATTTTAGAACATTTTAATTTAATATTGCTTTGTAACTACTTATATTAAACTATAAAGCAACATTTTGATCAATTACCCAATTTATTAATATTATATGTCTTTTTATTGCAGAAAGTAATTTTTCTTTTTATATTATTGTTAAATAAAATAACTAAAAATTACAATTTGCTTTAATTGTACAGTAATATATTTAAATTTTAATGCAGTAAATGGATCAATAAACATTTCCCCAAACGTTAAAAATATAATTTTCTGCTTTCCTATTTTATTTATTATTTTTTCGCAACATTCTAGTTATTAATATATCCGAACCGAATTAAAATCAGCAATCGATTATCGCTGTGACGTTTCCAAGAGATTATTGACAAATAAATCATAATGTGTCTTCAATATCTATAATATTAAATTTTGTACTTTACTTGCATTGTTCAACTTTTTGTTAATTTAAATGTAATTTCAAGTGGATAATCTATAGCTACATAATATTACTTCTCACTTTCAATTGCATTCTGACATCTAATAAAAACCATAAAAGTACCTGCACATCGTAATCAAAATATTTAAATGTAATTTTAGTTAGAAAATGTAGGTATTACTAAAACAAAAGAATTCTCAAAAAAAACTATAGTATGTTTAATTCCAGCATACTTTCTTGCAATTAATAGAAAACAATGAACCCAAAAATTAGCGTTTTATAACAACAACAACAGTTAAAATTACACAATACGAAAATAATTTGATATATTTATATAACCCAGTATTAAATAATTATCAATTAATAAACAATGCAATTATTTCAGCATAATTAAATTTCCTGCCAAAATATAAATCAATTATTCACATTCGAACAAATTTCGCGTCTAACTAATTGACAATTTGAATGGCAAAAATTCACTAAAAGGACAAATTTACAAAGAATTGCCAGTTAACAACAATGGCAATAATTAAAGAATAATGCAAAAAGATTGCAATTAAATTGCCACCTTTAAGGCAAATTATAGTAATTGTATTCGGCTGTAATAAGATGATTGTGTTCCACTGCAAACTTCATTATAATGCTAAAAAATAAGGAGGTTATTATGCGCGTGATTATTTCGACACAATTTGATAAAAACATTGATGTTGGAGAAGTCATATAGTTTTTACGCATGTTAGGTTTTTGTATTTGATGCGCTGCTGAAAGTAAAATTTGTGCCAAATAAACATCAGTGTAAGAAAAGTATCTTGTTTTTTTAAACAATAATGATGTTGTTGCAAAGCATTCCGTATCAGATTTACTTTTTTACAACGCTGTGCTTTTTCAGAAAACCTCGCAAGCAAAACAATGATGACAATGTATAAACAGCAGCAAGACATGTATTCGGTTTTCTTTTTGGGGAAACTCTTAAAATGACAGGCAGAAATTGAGGCTAATTAATATTTATCTAAAGAAAGGAATTTTGTTTTTTATAACAATATTTTTAAATTTCACGCTATAACAACTTCTTTATAATATAAATACTAATGTGTAAAATTAGCAATTTAAAAATGTATAACAAAAATTGTATTAACACATAATTTACAAAAACCACACTGCAACGGGTAAAATAAGAAACGCTTCTGTTTTTTTGCAACGCTTTCATCCATCATCAGACATTCCACAGTAATCAAAAATCAAAATGAAAACATGGTTTAACGAAAGAAGTTGAATATTGTATCGTTACGTAAAAGAATTAAGAAATAAATGTAATAAAAATAATTTTACTTGCAAAATGGGTAAATCTTACAATTTATTTTCATTCGATAAGTCCTCAATAACACCAGTAATAAAACCAGAGTCTAGATTGAATCATTTTACAACATTTTTAGCTTATGTTCTCACCAACAATTTACAAAAATTAGATAAATCAATAGTTAAAAATATAAAGGCATTGTACTTATTTGCGACGTAATCAATTTTTATGTATTCATAAAACTGTAATGAGAGTAACACAGTGCGTGCAACGAAAATGTAATTGCTTAGGCATATGTTACATATATGTATTTATAACAAAATGAATTACGAGATGATAAGTAATATAAGTTGTGATCTTCTAAAACTTGTCACCCCTCAAAATATTGTCTATCTACGCCAAATCCTATATAAATCTAAATCTAAGAATTCATTTTTAGTTTAATTAAGTTTTCTCTTAATATAATAAAGTATATCAAAAATATTATATATCCATTTTTTTAATATGTGCTATCTGGTTTATCACTTCTTTGTATAGTTTTTATTGCACATTATAATACATAAAATGGAACAAAAATATTCCAAAGTAGACAAAGCATTGACATAAAAATTTGAAACAATAATAT
>JARJDW010016318.1:0-11632 GCA_030264715.1 Adinopsis sp. GC000173 | reverse complement strand
ATCGATTTTTTATATTTTATTAAATTTCTGCGGAAACGTTTATTTCTATGTACTATAAAGTTTATAAATTATCTTGAAGCGCAATAATTTTATTATTGCCAATCCACAATATTTATTTTGTATTAAAATTCTTAAACTTTTATTTAGTTCTAACCTCAACGTTTAACTGTAGGTATTGTCATAAATATATTTCCTATTTTCTGCATAAAAAAGTATAGTTTGTATTAAGGCAAGCAAAATGCAAGCTTTGGTAAAGCCTCAATTATTATTGCTAAACCAGAAGGCCAAATAGTTACAAATTTAAAACCAGATTCTGTTAGAATCATAACATACTTTCTGCTAAAAGTAACTTCATTAAATAAATTTTTAAACATATAAATGTAAATTGCTTTTAATTGTATTATTAAAATATACAAAAATTACGCTTGGTATGATGACTTTATTTTTTTTCAGCAATAATTTTCCTTTTATGCACCATTGTCGCATTTTCTGCGAAATACGCAAAAAGAGTGAAAACACAAATAGGAACTAACAATACTTGAGAAAAGAACAAGAAGCCGCAAAAAATTATATGGGAGCACAACACTTTTCAGCCCACACACGTATGTTATTTAAATTGACTTTTTAGCATTTCAACCAAGTTTTCATTACCTGGTTACGGATACAGCATAGCCATACCTTAGTTAGACGTAGTTTATAGGACATCTTACAAAATTCAAGACATCACGAATCCCTATAATTGTTTTACCTAAACCTGAATTCCTTACAGTTCCACATTTCTGATAAAAAATATAACGATTTTGAAACATTAAATTTTCGGCGCGAGCAATTAATTGATTTATTTGCACGTTGTGTCACGCTTCTTTTTTCTTTCCCTCTCTCTCGGTCGCTTTTCGACAGAGAATGGAAATGCGGCGCGCAAACAAACCGTACGGTCAGCGGATACGTTTCGCCTTTGTGCGAGCCGGCCGCCCTTAAGGGCAGCAAGACGGCATCATTACAATATCAAACTCTTTTATCCGGTCCCGTCCGGTTGTTTTTCCTAAGCACTTCGGTGCTTTTAAGGCGAGCGCACTAATAAAGTGCGTTGTTTTATTGTCTTGCGGATTGCTCGTGCTGATTAAAAAAATCTATAAAAACAGGAAGAATTTTAAAAGCGCTGTTTTTTCGGGTGGGAACGAGCGCGGGGTGGTGGTGATGGTGGTGGTGGTGGTGGTGGATGTTTCAGCCCGCTCGTATCGGTGCAGCGATCGGGTTTAATAAGAAATCGCTGAAAATGCTTTTATTATGGAAATCGTTGATGATTGCGAAATTTTAATGTGGAAATGAGTTAACTATAATGTGTAACAGCGCGTCTCAAAATGTTTTCGCAAAAAATGTAATTGGAAAAATTTTAGCAATAAATTTCTCGCACTCAAAATAAACTGAAAGGTTTGCCGCAAAGTTTTAGCAAAAATGTTGTATAAGTAACTTATAGGAAAAAGTGTGATAAAAAATCGCCTGGTAAATCGAGGGAAAACATTTTTGCGGCAAGATTTTCAAGCACAAAAGCAATTAAAATGCTAGCGATATTGGATGACAAAAAGGTTTTCGACCAGAAAAAAAACTACTTGAAGATTTTTCAAGGAACATTAGCTAACAATTCGATAAACAACTGCTTGAAAAATAAGAGCGACGCATTTGAAAGATGTGCCAACGTCAATATTTTCAAACTTAAATCAAATAAAATGTTATCAGCGTGCGTGACAAAGGTCTGGCGAGAAAAAAGTTGAGATTTTCAAGCCGCATTCGCAAAAAAACTTGCATAGAAAATTAGGTAAAAGTATTTCGGGGGAGATTTTTTGCGTCGAACTAAAAGTGGAATGTAAACAGCCAGCCAGTTCGTTACTTGTTTTCTTTTATTTCATCAAAAACCTTATGTAAAATTAACTCTAACAGGCGCATTTAAAGCCTCACAAAAAAAATTGTAATTTTTCTTTTTTGGAAACTACTTTGTTCAAAACACTAAATAGTAAGTAATTTACACTATTTTTTTTCTGCGTATAATAGGTATTTCTAAACAAGTTGGTTTTGCTTTGCGAATAAGTTTTGTTACAACTGATATGTGTTAAGTGAACTGTCTAATCAGCAAAGAACTTGAATTAAACTTAATTCATAATGTTTCACAGTGGTTGAAGATAATTATGGAATTATTATTATGGCAAGGTATACCTAAGAATTTATTTTCGGTACTTTTATAGTCTAAAATTTGAATTATTGATGCAACTGCAAACCACATTAAAATGCGTAAGTGGTTTGAATAGTTTCAAGCCCTCTCAAAATATGTTTTCTTTTTTTTCGTATTTTCGCTACTTTTTTACAAATTCTCATGTTACTTACATTTTATATTTTTTTGCTCTTTCTCTATTTTTTACGTATTTGTATTCTTTTTTCAAATTTTTTTCTCTCTTGGAGAAGAAAAAAGAGGAAAATGCATAAAAAAGGAAAAATACGCAAAAAATTGTTAAACAAATTTTAAAAAATCCACAAAGAAGAAACGAAAAAATCAAAAAATTACAAAATGTTTAGAACTTTTCTTCCAACTTTTGTAATTTTTTAATTTGCCGAAAATACTGTCAATCGAATTAGTCCATAATCTTCTATTTAAAAGTTTTCAAATTAATAAAATACTTTCTACTCATTTTACGACCAAATCAATTGCGGACTTTTTCATCGTATAGCAAATAAATCAGTAATCGAAAAGAAATTTAATGTAAAATCATAAAATTATAATAATTTCCCAACAAGTTTCACTTTATTTATAAAAAAACCTGAACAATTTGTCGTTAAACAGACAGATTTAACATAAAAAACAGGCACAACACATATTTAGTTCTTTGTTAATATTATATGTAATTTTTTTAAATTGTGAGACATTTTTGACTCGACGTCAACGTCGTTAAGCGAATTGGTAAATAATCGCTATATAAAATCAATTGCACTCTAAATAAATTTGTTACAATCTTAAAATTAATTTAAGAAAATACAATGCGAATGGTTTTTAATCAGATAGATCGTAAAATCCTGTGTACCTGTGTGTAAAAAATATTTTTACGACACTGAAAATATTCAAGATTTTATATGCGGCCAAAGAAATCGATACGAAAACTCTTTCTACATTTCAACCATTCCCTGAAGAAGAAAAAAGCGTCATCGCTTAATTTGATTATGAATAAATAAATAACGCAATTAATTATCGTAATGCGTTCTCCTTCATCGCGCCGGAAAGTAGAAAGATTAAAAATGCGCGAGCGATAAATTTCAGCACGCCCGGCTATTGGCGCGCGTTGTTACCCCGCTGAAAAGAGTAGATCGCGTGCATTCAAATATTCTAATGTAGTACTACTACTGCCGCTATACGTTCACGTGTCTTGATGTACGAAATAGATTTATCTAGACGGAAGCAAATTAATAACAATAAAAAATCGAGCTGATGTAGGACAGATTCGCTCCGATACAGAACGCGAAATGCATGTTAGAAAAAATTTTAAATCATGCTTTGTCGTTGCGTCCCCATTCGAACTGGGAGCGCGTAATTGCTTTTTCAATATTATGTAACATGTAATAACCGTTTGTCATAAACTTATACGTATTGCAACGTATTGCTAATATTTGCAAATATATCACGCTGAAGTAACTTTAAAAACGAGTTGATTATCGGTTGGCTGAACGACATTGAAGCACCGCATTTTTCATCTGTCGAATAAGCGACCGCTTTTTGCATTGTAACAATTTATTGAAATAAATCAGCACACTACCGCCGCGCCGTGCTGAAAAATTAATTGCAATTTTTACGATTAAAAAATTTCTAAACATTCCAACTATAGATATATAGAGTTCCCATTTGCAATGCACAATTTTTTCTTCTTCGGTTGACTTTCTAAAAGGCTGCAATTTATATATCTTTTGCATGATTGGAACATCGTATGCATGCGAATCGTTTGTCGTATGCTTTTTACCTTCTTCTCAGCTGTCGCCAAAGCAAAAAAGAGTTTATAATGCAAGATTGGTGTTTATGTGAAAAATTAATTGCAACAAAATAAAAAGCTTAGCAAACAGCAACGATTTCAAAACATCTTAACTATAAATATATGGAGTTCCCATTTGCAATGCAGAATTTCTTCTTCCATTTTTGAATATCTTCATCGGTTGACTTTCTGAAAGACTGCAATTTATATATCTTATGCATGATTGGAACATCGTATGCATGCGAACTAGACCAAGAACGTTTTGCCGTACGCTTTTTACCTTCTCGTCAGCTGTCGCCAAAATGAAAAAAGTGTGTGTAATGCAAGATTGGTATATGCCTGAAAAATTAATTGCAATTTTGATTTGCGAGAAAAAAAGACGCAGCAAACAGCAAATATTTCTAGATATCTCAACTACAAATATTTGCAATGCAAAATTTTTCAACTTCATTGCTTGACTTTCTAAAAGGCTGCAATTTATATATCTTTTGCATGATTGGAACATCGTATACATGCAAACGTTTTGTCGTACGCTTTTTGCCTACTCCTCCTCGGCTGTCGCCACGACGAAAAATGTGTGTGTGTACGTCACATGTCGGAAGACGTCTTTATTATGTGCGATGTGATATTAAACGCGATGGGAAAGCAATGCGATCGAAGAGAAAAAAACGTATATAAACTTTGCCTGGTAGCGCGATTGGTAAAGCACGCACATATACCGGAGTGCGAGCACTCGCTGAGAAACTTTCGAGCGCATGGCTTAACCAGCGGATTAGCGCGTTCGATACTCTGAATTATTGAAATAGTGGATTTGCGACGAGAAATTTCAAATCTCGACGCGTTATTATTCTCGTGGCCGATATCATCCCCACCCAAAAATAAAAAAAATGCTGAACGTTTTATTTAAAGATGTGGCGTTACTTTTGTCCGAAAAAAACTGCGTAAAGTTAGTCCTTAAAAAGTCATCAAGATCGCTTGATATAAAAAAAATTACTCAGATTACAGGCGAATAATGGCGATAAATCGTTATAATCGCATAAAACTCGGCGTTAATAGGCGACGATGAAAAATATTTAGCGGCTGCGCCACCGAGGAGAAGAAAAAATCCGAATTCAATGTTTCAAGACTATTAGCGAAATGCTCGTCGAGTTAAAAACGATGCCAACATTCTTATCGCCCAGTCGTCGGCGCGCAAAAAACAACGCACCACCATCGCATCTTCTTCACATATTTCTGCCGGCTCATTACGCTAATGTCGCTTGAATAATTAAAAAAAAATATACGCGCGCAAGCTAAAACCTAATAAAAGCTCCGTTAATATTTTATAATTAAACCCTATGATGTATCGCCGCTTTTTTCACACACAAGCAGATTTATCATTCGCTGTTACATTTATTTAGCAGCGATAAATCTCTCCAGAGCTAGTAGTTGTTCCAACTGTAATGTATTATATATTAGTACTAATATGTGCCAATTTTTGTCGCTGAAATCACTTCCGCAGCGAGTGCAAACTGAGTTAAGAAAATCGAATGTAAACGTTTGGAGTTGATTATCGAATGGTTAAGCGAGAATTTGTTGCAATTTTTCGACGTTGATAAAGCGCACCTTCATTTCGTTCATAAAAAACTGCCACGAACAAAATTTAGCATCATTTTTTAAGGCGTCATTATTAAATCTTGAAACCGTCTCTATTTCAGCATTTTTATGCATAATTTTAAAATTTTGTTATGAATCCTTTAATATTATAAAATTTCATTAAACCAATTTATACTTATAAAAAAGTTAACTTTACGTAAATTATATTAACACATTAACGGAGGGTCGGGGAATTTGTACCGATTGGGTGGACAATAGGTATAAGCGTTCATAGAGTACGTCATCGTGAATAAGGATGCATCTCTTCTGCATACCTACAGCTGATTGCACCATTTTTTTGTTATGTTTATCACTAAACAATTTTTATTCGATTTCAATGAAAATTCTTTGCTGACATACTCTATGAAACCAGCTGTGGGAATAAAAGATGTTTTCTTATTCGCGATGAGATACTCTATGAGCTTCACCTTAATATCTAATGATTGGACACATTTTTAATTTAATAATTCATATATTTCTTGAATAAAACTATTACCTATATATATAACAAAATGTAGTGTTTATTCATTGAGCAGTTTACCCTATGTGACATTTTTAGTTGTAGAAATAGTAGGCAAGGGAGATATAAAAATCAAAAAGTTGCTCGTAATTGTTGTATGTTTTGTTACATTACTTTAAATTTTATTATTATGAAGTAAAAAATGAAAATAAAACACAAGACTAAAAAAAGGATAAAGGAACGTGAGCGATGTGAAGTGAACATATCTAAGCGATAATATTTTAATGTGTTTAACAAAATATTTTAACATAATATTATAACATTTTTATTTTGAGACCCAGAATAGAAATGTTCGTCATAAATGAAGTTAATTCCAGCATAAATAATTACACATTACATTTAAAATGTCGATTTGAAACTTTCATTTTTAATTACCTGCTACCTAATTGTCAATTCGGTTGATTGAGCAAATATTTTATTAGCATTTTGATTATATCAAAATTGAAATGTTCCTATTTCAACAATTTCAAGCATAATTTCAAATTTCTGCGCTACATTTTTGATGCCAGTTTTTATTTTATTATGATCAATAATGTAATTAATATATAAAATGTGTTTTGAGGACAAAAATAAAATTGTTCGAAAATGAAGAAAAGAGCCTAGCATAAATAATCATACGTTGCATGTAAAATATCGATTCGCAACTTTAATTTTTAATTACCGTGTATACCAAATTGTCACTACGGTTGATTGAGCAAATATTTTATTAGCATGTTGATTATATTAAAATTGAAATGTCCCTGTTTCAGCATTTTCAAGCATATATAACATCAAATTTCAGCCATACGCTGCTTTCCGATGCCGGTTTTTATTTTATTACACACACAGTTTCGTGCATGTTTTGAAAGAATGTTTATGAAGCGGCGAATTTTTACCGAAAAGCTAAATAAACCGTCGCATCATAATTGAATTTTTCTTATAGCAACAACAACAACAACAACAACACCATAGCATCTAATAGATTACTTCCAGCCGCGCATTTTTTTATTACTAATCGATGAAGTTTTATCAAGCTTAAACTATCTAAATGTATTTCATAATATGTAATAGATTTATAGCGCGAAAAAACGTTTTATCACGTAGGCAGTCGTTGGCATCGTTTTTAAATTCTCGGACGAGCTTTAATAACCAAGCATTAAATATATTTATTTTTTAAACACCAACTAATGAATATATTTCATAACATATAGTTTTAATATGCGAAAAAACCTTTTATTACGTAAGCAGCTAATTGGACAGCGAATTAATTGTTAAACAAAGCTATATACCGCTCAGACAAGATTCTAAACAAGCATTATATATTTATTTATTTTAATACTAATCGATGAAGTTTTATCAAACTAAAACAATCTGAATATATTTCATAATATATAGATTTAAAGCTTGAAAAAACATTTTATTACGTAGGCAACTAACTGGGCAGTGAATTAATTTGAATTAATTTAGTAACCAACCATCAAATATATTTATATTATAAATACTAATGAATGAAGTTTTAAACTATTTGAATGTGTTTTATAATATATCGATTTAAAACACGGAAAAACGTTTTATTACATTTAACTAATTGAGCGGCGTATTAATTTGCTTCGATTTTAAACAAAGTTATAGCACTCGGACAAGATTTAATAACCAGGCATTAAATTTATTTATATATATTTTTTTTTAAATAAATGGCATTTTGTATTAAATACGAAATCAATAAAACCAATTTGAATTTTATGGATGGTAATTTATTTATATTGCACATACACACACGTACATACATACAAAAAAAATTGCTAGTTTCTCGTTTCCAATCAATACGAATCGCTTGGCGAAAAAAGCGGCGCTTTCTTCAAACCAAACAAGATATGAAAAATGATTATTGCTTACCAATGTGCAGAATCGATGCGCTTCTATACCTATCTATATATATAGCTACCTATCGTTAAATAAAATTGTTACGGTTCGCGCGCGCCGATTTGCCATACGGCGGTGATTAGTCGGCTGGTTTTCGGCGTGGGTATACTACAATATATAGGCAGTATAGGTAGGTAGTTAGGTGAGCGACGTGTCGTCTCTGCGAGCGAAGAAGTTTTATTAAAAATATGTCAGTTTCAGTTCGCGTTGCATACAGCGGCAGCGGCGGCGGCAACTTGTGCATGAAATTGAATTATAAGCGACGATCGAAAAATCGTTTCGCGTTCGAGATTTTCATTAAAATTGCGCCGCGCTGCCGGGATCTCATTCAAAGCGGCATTTTTTATTTAGCGTTCATTAAAGTGTACTAAGATGCTCACAAACACTCGCTAAACATGTTAAATTTTTAATTATCATGACAATATTGCTTTGTTTAATTAAAATGATGTTTCCGAGGCTGAAAATCCTGTAATTCGTACAAAAATCAAATTTTAAAAGCTATTAATAATGAATGATCACAACAAAGCATATAAATATTTAAAATAATAGGTATATAACTAAATGATTTATTTACCATACCAAAATTACTTCACAATTTTTAAATATAGTCAATTAAAGCGAATTTATTTTAAATTTATTGCACATTTTTCAATGCTGTGGAACAAGCAAATATTTTCATAAATATTACAGATACCTACAGTAAAACAGGCTCCCGATTATATACGCAATATCAATATGACTAATAAATCATTCAACTATAATATTGTAGCATACTATAAATAATTTAATAATAAGTGAATAATTTATTTACTATATCGAAATTCTTTCACTACTTTTAAATATAGGCAATTAATTTATTTTAAATTTATTGAAACAAGCAAATATTTTCATAAATATTATAGACTCCAGATTATCCGCAATATTAATATGACTATTACCTTCTATTAATTTTTATTTATTTAATTATTTAACAATGCTATTTATACCTAATAGTTCTTGACTAGTTTTTTTAGCGTCCTTCCTTCATAATAAATTTTCATTTTTCTTACATAACTGCAACAAGAGTTTTAATACGATGTCTAAGATAGGCTCATTATAGGTACACACAATATTTTTATTGTATGTATATATGATCTAATAATAGTTTTCTGCAATATTTTAAGTATTTTCTCATAGTCATTAGACTAGGAAAAAAATGGTTTAATAATGTTTAAGTCCTCTTGACTTTGTCTATTTCATTCAAATTATTGCGCATTAAAAGTGAGTTTTGTGTTTAGACATATTATGGAAATGGAAAGACTTTAGAATTTAGTATTATTTTGTCTTCTTCAAATCTGTTTCTATTATATGATTGATCACTCATTATCACAGATTGTCGAGATGCTACTATATTTCATAATATTAATGTTTATTAATTATTCATAGTGTTTACTTTGGTTTATCATAATACTGCTATAATTTATAATTCAGTAACAGTAGTAGTAGTAGTAGCAGATAAAATATGCTGACAAAAATATAAAATGTGCAAAACGCTTACTTGAGCACTGTAGTAGTAGCACTAACTAAATATTTTAATATACATTAAATAAGAGTAATTTTATATATTTACTTTACATTTAACAAAGTTTACGTTCATTAAATCACACAAATATGTAACTTCAACCCTAGATGCTAATAATGAGTTATTGTAATGGTAATTGCAGTAAAAGTGCGCTTATAAAAATGTAAAATGTACAAAATGCTTATGAATACACAGAAGGAACCAATTAAATATGTTAATAGATATTAAATAAGAATATTTTTATATATTTACATTACATTTATCAAAATGTAATTCATTAAATTACACAAATATGGAACTTAAAAGCTGGATACTAATAATAAATTATCATAATGCAATAAAAATGAGCTTACAAAAATCGAGGAACTATTTAAATATTTTAATAAGAATTAAATAAGAGTAATATATTTACGTTACTGTTATAAACATTCCCAATTGAAAGGTGTTTCTCTTAAAAGGATGTTTCCGGTGCTGAAACTATTTCTAAACACTAAATTCCATAAAAATTAAATTATATAAGCTATAAATAGTAAATTATATATAAATATTTTTATAATCAGTAATTTATTTACCAAATTGAAATCATTTTTTGTTTTAAATTTATTACGGATTTCATTACTACATTAAACAAATATGTTTATTTATAATAATTACATTAGTCAATGAATGACTAGAATCATTTTAACTATTTTGCATAAAATCTGCGAATATGTTTTCAATATTATATATAAATAATATTAGTAATAACATATTTTATGGTAAATAATTACAATTAATAAACCGACATTAATATAATTAATTTTTGATTAAGGTAATGGTAAGCTCATATTTTAGGGGCCATTTGATTAATTTCAATATTTTGAATGTATAATCAAATTATGAAATAATTAAATATTAAGTTAGCTAGACTTTTTAATTTGCATAACATTTTTAATGCACAAAATTTAGCCGCCTCACATTTGTAGGTAGATATCAAATTTATGAAATTGTGATATACATTTTACACAATTAAATTATTTCCGTGGCTATTTAATTAGAGCATTGTTTATTAGTTTATTACAAAATAAAATTACAAATATTCTATTTAAAACACCACAATGTTATGTAAATATATATTTATCATAAATAACGTAGGTATAATGCAAGAAGAATATGAAAAATAAACGTAAGAATTTTAACTTTTTTGATAATATGTTATACTGAACCAGTTTAACAAAAATTCTTGTATTTAATTATTAGAGACACTCTTTTAACATTTTAATCAATGATAGATAGTAATATATTAATATTATTATTAAGGCCTGTTTCAAGATTATTTTCTAATTCTAAGAAAATATTTGCATTATAACTAATCTCTTCTTTATAATTGACTACACCTTGATTGAAATTTTCAGTAAATATGTAAAATTTATCGAATATTTAATGCAAAATAAAATTCAATCGTAAAATTTCAATTATATAGAAAAAGTTCCTCGAAAAAGACTAAAATACCGTCAAAAATTTTAACTGTTTTAATAGATTCTCTAGTGATTATTTTATTTACATTTCAAATAATAGAGTAAATCATCATCAGATGAAAATTATATAATAGAAAAATAGTAGTTAGTTAGACATGTTCAATTGAGTTTTTAATTTATTTAAATATTAATTTTTGTTTTTATAAGCATTTTTTGCGACGATTTTATTACTCTTTCTTCAATAAATAAAGAAAAATGTAGAAACTGTATGAAAATTACAGATGAATACAAATAGTGTCATTTTAAATATACGAGTTGGTGCAAAATTAGACAAAATTTCAATTTTTCAGCTTTGCTGATATATACTCTTATTATGCCTGCCAATTCAATTATATGTATAAATATATCAATTCTACAGGCCTTTGGTAATTTAAATTTGGAATTGGCAAAAATTATCGGTGTATTTATTTAAATTTATTTAAAATCAATCAAATTTAATTCAGCGCAGCAATTATTTAAATTTGGAAAGCTTTGTTTAGAAAATATTTAT
>JARJDW010016311.1:0-21602 GCA_030264715.1 Adinopsis sp. GC000173 | reverse complement strand
TAATAATAATAGCTGGCGAGTTTGTTTTCATAGTGTAATAATAAAAATAGAATTAAGCGGTTTTTTTTATTAAAGCCAATCTATTAAATTATTGGCAGGCACGCACAACGAGAGGTATACAAGTGATGTTTCCTTTGTGCGTCAAAAGTATAGAGAAAAATATTCGGAAAAATGCCTAAATCTTAGCCATTTTAATAATTTATGCGATATATAACGCGTTGCTTTACTGCTTGTATTTGCCAAAAAATGCTTTAATGTCCAATAAACACAGTTGGGATAGAAGAGCCAATGTCAAAGGTATTTGTCAACTTAATTGTATGACATGTAAAATTTGCTTAAAATAATAAATTAGTGCTACCAGGTGGCGATGATGAGATTTTTACTATTCTATAACTTTAAATTACGAATGCAATGGTGTTGTACAGAATGGGAAGAGACAGAGAACTTTTGACATCATATTTGGGACATATATTTCAAAACAATAAATACGAGTTGTTGCAGCTGATTATAAAGGGTAAAATGTAAAGAAAACGGAGTCTTGGTAGACGACAAATATCCTGGCTGAGAAACATTCGCAACAGGATCGGGTCAGACACTCAGACATTTATAAGAAAAGTCGAAGATAGAGATGAATTTGCAATGGTTACAGCCAACCTTTTAGTAGAATCGGCATTAGAAGAAGAAGATAACTCTAAATACAAAGTGTACTACGAAGGTGATCTTTGCAGACACCACCAATACTTTTGAATCACATATTTTTCAATAAAGTCAAGCTTTTCATTTCAAGTTCTAGCACACTAATTCTCTCTTTAGAGACACGAACATCCGACTAATCAAAAATGCCATTTATAGCTGCTTTTACCTCTTTATTGTTTTTAAATCTTTAGGAAACAAAAAAATATTCGGAGGGAGTTAAATTTAGAGACTGTGTGAGGAAGCAATTGAAATTTTAATTGGCTGACTTTTGCAATCACATATTGTTGACCGTTTTTACTGAAATTTACAAATTTTTAAAATGTATTTACTTTCAATAGCGATTAATCTGCAAGTTTAAAATTTACACTTTTTAGGAATTGTAATTTAGAATCAAACCATTTTTTTACACATTGCCGCCACATACAAGTCGGTAACAAATGAATCTGAACACTTTTAGCAAAACGCAAACGAAACTCACCCTTAGAAGAATTTACGTCAGGTAAATCCATAATATATAACAGTTGTCATAAATGCTCGTTTGTGGTGTTATATCTACTCATAATTAGAACAATTTACACATAAAGGAAACAATTTCGTTTAATGACAACAGTTTAACACTAGAAGTATCAGCCTCTCCGTGGTTAGCTCTTCAGCCAACCTCTGCAAAACCGCATTTTGGCAGGTATAGCAAAAATTCAATACGGACATGCGAGTTTGCAAGGTGTCCATTCATTTGTTACCGAGTCTATATGTTGCGCCAAAGACTTTAGGGATTACCGTCGTAGAATATGTTAGTTAGTGAAACATGCCACACTTATTTTTTTAAAGTTATTAATTTTAAATATATCCTTTCCTAGAAAATAACTTAATCTCCTTCAAGAGTAATCTTATTCAAAGGAAAATTTCCTTTACAGGATTTTCTCGTAACAAGTCAATATATTGAAAATATGTTTGAAGATTACGTTTTTTATGGAATAAGAAATACTTCTACGAAATAACCCAGATAAAAAAATCATTAATTTCGAAATAATTAGATTGCTGACATTTATTGCGTAGGTATTGCAGCACTACCTGCATTTATTCTATGTATTAGAATTTGCATTCAGTTCCGGACTACGAAAGATTGAGGATCTCAACTAAGATTTTAATGAGTTGCCGCAATAAATTATATTAAACGCAGTGGAACAAAAACATGGATTTAACTTGAAATATTTTCAACATAACAAGACATTTTTAAAAACTATATTAAGTCAAATATAATCTATTTGCAGAAAGTTGTGACCCTAAAACAAAAATTTGATTCTCGTTGCTTATTGTATAGATAGCCGTTTTTTGCATTATTTAGAAAACAGGATGAAATCTATTGGCCATCCAGACGGTCTGATATGACCAGAACTTTCAATAAGAACATCTTTATAAGAAACTCCCCTTTGATCTATAACTCAATTGAAAGATTTTGAGTCATCATCGAGCTAGGAGAGTTTGGAAGTAAATAATTTTTGCTAAAATGTTATTAAACAAAATGAAGTTTTGAGCAAAACGGTAAATGGGATAAGTTTTGTAGACAACAATTTAACACCCGAGGCTTAATTTAATCGAACTAAAGTTGCATTACGTTGACCAGCAGAGTTGATCTATAACTCAAATGAAAGATTTTAAGCCATTATCGACCTAGGAGAGTATGGAAATAAATAATTTTTGCTAAAATGTTATTAAACAAAATGAAGTTTTGAGCAAAACGGTAAAATAGGCTATGGGGCAAATCTCGTAGACAGAAATGTAACACCTGTTGCTTAATTCAGACGAATTAAAGGTGCCTTACGTTGACCAGCAGGAGCTGTAGATGTCGCTACTTCTGTAGTTATATAATGCGTGAAAACAAAAAGATGCGCAAGGATTAACAAAATTACGATGATGACTGCCAATGCATTTATTGTACTATATTTATCAACATGTAAAGCATTGTACTTTTCAAAAATAAGATTCTAAAATTTCACACTCGTATTACATTCGAGCAAAAATATTTATATGAAATATTTAATAAAGATTTTTTATTTTGTGCATTTTAATTAAATATTAAATGTTTTCACATTATTAATTCCACAATAATCCAATATATGAAACTTTTAATTACATATTATTTGTTTAATCAAATACTAGCTAAATGACAATAATCTGATTAACAACAACCCACAAACTATCTATTAATATATAATAAATGGTTTTTAATTTTATCTAAAAGTAAATTAGGGATTGTTCCGGACTATATAATATGAATTCGATAATATATTTTCTATTGTTACTAGAAATTATTGTACTTTCAAAATTAATCGAAAATATCTTTTAATTGCTTCAAAAATAATAAACTTTAGTTTAATTGGTTTAATGAGGAAAAAATTGTTTCTTATTGTAATATAAGGCAATAATAATTATTGTATTCCCTACTTTAAACAATAAATGGAAAAAAAAATTATTTATAGTAACAAGTAAAAAATGTTACGCACCGTACAAGAAATGTGTCACTTTTATCAAAGATTGTGTGGATAGATAGACGGTGTTTTCGTCCAAGAAAAACGTCAATTTTTCCGCTTTGAAGAAGCAGAAAAAATGTATCTATGAATAAATCTCTCATTCTGCGCAGATAAATATCATGAAATCAAGGCTAGCACTTAATAAACAATTACGATTTTTTTATTAGCCGGTTATTAGCATTTTAAAAGTAACATACGTTTAGATCACGTTTTATTTTACATACATTATTATTGCTTATTCGCAATTGGCGATTATGTGTTTCGCAGGCGCGTTTCGAACGTATGAATGAAAAATCGCCAACAATAATAATCAGACAATGCTGATGCGTGTGCTTTGTTGAAAATCGGCTTAACGAAATATGTCGCACCGACGACGGATCGTTGCGTAACTTTTGAACTTGTTGCCTCAATTAAATAATTAATAGAATAAAATTGTGGCCAATTTGTTTGATTAAATTTAATTTTACGTTGTAATTTTCGGATGATTTAATACAATTTAGGCGTAATTAATTATAAATTATGTGATTAAAACCATTTACAAACAGAAACAAAGAAACTTGCAACGAAAACTAGAAAGGAAGCTACTCGTTTTATATTTACACAAGAAAATAAAATAATTGTCATTGTCAATTAAAACAAAAAAAAAAACACTTAATAAAAAATTTCTGCTATTTTGATTTTTTATGCTGATTAAATAGTGTTAAATATAAAACTTATTTCATGTTTCTAAGCGTTGAAACGACGCGTAACCAATAATACGAATTAAATCATCTTTTTCTAATTGTTTGAACAAGAAAAAAACGCACGATAAATATTAATGTACATGCCAGATAATAATTCGATGACAAACAGCGCACAAATAAAAGCCATACACACACATACACACACATACAAACACATTCTCGTCGAATGGTTTTCGCATTAAATTCCTGCTTACTAAATCGAATGCGCTGACTATTTTTTATGCAAACAAACGCTCGTCCGAAAATGGTATTAGAGAAAATGAGATGTTGTCTCTCTGTGCGTTTCAAAAAACAAACCGTGTGAATGGCAAATAGTGCTGCTGCTGCCGATGTTGCCTCACTCGACGGAGAATTGAAAAATCATCATCGTAAGCAAATAGTGTTTAATTGCTACTTTTGTTTGTCGAATGTCCGTGAACTGAGCGCTAATCACTAAAAATCGCTGTGAAGCAGCAAAACACTCAAAACTATTACCTATTTATTATTATTATTAAACATACATATTGACAATGTAAAAAAGTCTTATTGTAGATTTGATTAAAGGTTTTTTGACTTAATTAAAATCTTAATTTGCAGTTCAAGTTATGTTGACATTTCCAACCTAAAGCCAATTTTTAATTAATATTTAATGCAGTCTTAATTAAAAGTTTTGCAATTGCTATATCATAACGCTAAAAATTATGTTTAAAAAGGCGTTTTATTTAAAAATTTGTTTCTATGATAATATTTAGAAATGTTATATTTCTGTGAAAATATCTGCAAGTAGATTCACGTAATGTAGCTTTGTTAATTTTAATACTATTATTAAGCGAACTGAAAGCATCCATTGATTGATTTTGGAAACAAAACACTCTATAAAAATAATTTTCGGGGCAAAGATTGTTATTCTGTTTTGAAATTAAATTTCAATAGAATTATGCCCATATTAGATTATAAATTAATTTTTAGAATAAAATGTTGTGTGAAGCATCCACATTTTGTAATAATTTTAGCGAGTACCTATTGAAATGTGAAAAACTATGAACATAAATAACCACTTGAATATACACGTACAAATCCCATTTTTGTGTTGTTTTAACGAAAAAATTATGTGAAATAAGCTCTTTACGTTTTATCAATTATTGAAAATAATTAAAGTACACTACTACACTACTACAATATAAAATTTTTGTTTGTTTGTTGAAGAGATGAAGGAATAACTTGTTTAATTTTTGTAATATTAGAATATTAGAGTTTTCCAATAAGAATGATATGATTTTGCAATGATGTAATAACCATGATAACAAAGTTCCACCTGTCACTAGGTGTCATTTATGTTCAGTAAACTCTAGCAATGCATTATGCCTAAATATTTGCTCCAGAAAGTTTAGTTATTGTCCAAAAATGTGACGTAAATGGTCGTTTTTTTGTGAACACTTTTTGTGTATTTTGCAAAAACTTTGGTCCAAATAATCGCATCGTTAAGAGATTTGAAAGTAATTTTACTCTTCATGATGGAAAATCTGTTGAGAATATTGCTGTTATAAGAGCTTGGTGTTGCAGAAAATCCAAATTTATCAATTCCTCGTCATGCTCATGAGTTAGGATTTTAAAAAAACAACTTGGCGAATTTTGCAAAAAGATTTAAATTTACAGTCGTACAAGATTGTTTTGATTACGCCCGATTTATTGCACAAAGTCATCGAAAATTTGATACGTCAAATTCACTCGTCTACACGAAGCCGAGGTGGACATTTAAACGACGTGCTATTCAAAACATAAATGGAATCGATTGTACTTAAAAAGATTATGTAAAAAGTTTGATTATATCTGAAATCACTACTATTTTATTTCATTTTAAAATCATATCTTTCTCATTGGAAAACCGTATACTATTATAAGTACTGAAATAGTTTTTCTACTTTAGTGCTGGTAGTTATGTTAGTTTTAATACTATTATTAAGTGAACTAAAAATATCAAAAAAATGTGACCGATTTTTAAAAAGAATTTTTTTTGTTAAAAATAGTTGTTTAGTTAGAAATTAAGACGTAACTTATTTATAAGAATATTTCTCATTTTGCATTGAACGATGATCGATAGGATAAAAATCGCATTTTTTTAGCTGTTTTTATTTAAATTTATACACTAGAGGTGCTAGATTTGCCACCAAACACATGTTAGGTATATTTTTCTCTTTTTTGATCACGAATTGTAGTTATATATTTATAAGTATCCACATTATATTATACATATTAATTAATAAATAACACATGCGCTGAAAATAATCGCCATTTATATACTAGAGGTGCTAAGTTTTCCACCAAGCACATATGTTACATTTTTCTTCATTTTGATCGACAATTTAAAAACGTTGCGCTGCGATATTTATAAATACTCACATTATATTATACATATTAATTAATAAATAACACATGCGCTGAAAATAGTAAAAGCGGCGCATTTTTTCCCATCATCGCTATGCGACCGCAACATATAAATAAACGCGCGCGCGGCAGCGGGAGCAAAACGACGACGGCACGATTCTAATCGCTACAAGTAGTAGGAAATCGCAAGCGATGCAGAAACACACTTATGACCTAGATAAGTCCGCAGAACGCGCGCGGTTCGCCGCCGATTTTTCTTTTTTCGTTTTGCTTTAGCGAAACATCGCACGTTGAAAAAACGGTCGGTGATCGGCGCGCGGTGTGCGGCCGAGAAAATCATCGGTGATAGCGCGCGCGGCGGGCTGGATGGTGGATAGATAGATGGCTGTTTTGCTGCGCGAGCGTTGTTGTCGTGTGTTCATTGAACTTGCGCGCTAAAATTAGAAAACTCGAACGAATTTTCATCCGCCGGTTTCGGATTTATAACTTATTATAAAGTTTATATTAGGTATTTTTTGCAGCGAGCGATTATCGCATCATTGATCATCAACGCAGATTGCGGTTCAGCGTACGTGATTGCATAATATGTGTGATTGAAATCGTCGCCCACCGTCGTGTGTGTGTTGCGCTTTTTTTTTCGCCGCGTCGAGTCCCCCGCGTATGTGTTGTGTGTTGTGTGGTGGTGTTTCGGCGCGACACAGCGCGCGTACGCCTGAACGGGGCACGCTAAAAATAAACATCCAGTGACGTACGCGCGCCCTCATAGGCGTACGCGCGATAATCAACAAGTGGGCAACACACACACACGGTGGCCGATCGGTGTGAATGGAAAGGCAGCAGCAGCGTGCATACATACACACGCTTATATATTTTTTTTCGAGTTGTTTTGTGGGGGCCGAAGTTTTGCGTTGAGTTGTGTGGTCGTACCGCGATCGATTAATTAAGCGATGCCGAGCCGGAACCGCTTCCCATTTACATCACACGCGTTCGCATTTAATGTTTTGTTGTAGGTACAACATTCATTCATTGACGATTAACGGTTGGAAAAGTTTTTTTTTTGTTGATGTTGTGAATTATTACAACACAAATTTTTCAATGATTTGTACAAACATTTCCATCGTCGTTGTTGTTGAAACGCCAACAAAGCGCCACAACTCGAAATCTCTATTATCGTTGTTCGAATGGAATTTCTAATTGGATAACGACGCAACCGTTTAAGTGATTACTTGTAATTACACACGAGGAGTCGAGTCGATTCGGTCTGCTCCAGGTGATGCGAGCACTCCAAAGCTACGGCGGCCACATGTGTGGGCTGGTGCGCAAACACACTCGACGACGATGTCAACGAGCGTTATCCTCGACGCGTTGGCGCGCTGTATTATATGCGCACACAAAGTCGTCCTCAACGTTTTTGGAACTGGTTGTCGTACGCGTTTCAACGGCCGCACCTCCAATTTGATTGCGCTGGACGTCAATTTCCCTATGGTTTTACGTTTTGCATCTTAAATTTTCAAATTTATAAAAATATTTGCTATCTGAATGTTCTGTGATTGCCATTTGAGAATTTTGTTGCAAACATCTTTAATTTGATGATACCAGCAATAAATTTTCTGTGCTTTCCATTACATATATTTGGGTTTTGGTGTTGAATAGATGAAAGAATCAAAAATTCTTTTTTATTCATTTTTAATGAATCGTATAAACATAGGAGTGTAATTGTCACTTTGGTATTTTGTTGCATGCACCTCTAATATGATCATACCGTCAATAGAATTTCTGTGGTTTTCATTAAATTTGCGATATTATTGTTCAAATACGAGTTCGTATATTCGGCACAATCAATAATGCCTTTTCATTTAGTGTTAATGATTTGCAATCATTGTGAAATAAATCGTATAAACGTAGGACTGTGATTATTGCACCAGTATTTTGTTACAAGCATCTGATCTGATGATACTGTCAATAGGTTTTCGTTGGCTTACATTTGCGTTTTTATCATTCAACTATGATTAGGTATTAGGAAAAATCAAAAAGTGATTGTTCTGACTGTGGTCATTTTGCTAATTGCATTTATAATCTAATATCTGGTGCTGGAAAATATTTTCTCTGCAATTTTTACGATCCATTTATTAAAATTTATTCTAATGCAATATTTCCTTCACTTCAATTTAAGAAAATCCAAAATCAAATATCATTCAAAATAAAGCATTTTCCTTACTGTGAGTTTGACAATTATTTGTTACGTTTGTTACTCTAACCTCAATGCTAAGACCCGAGTTTTTTTATATTTTGCATTTAGTGACTTTCGGTTGGCATCACGGTTGGCACTGTTTTAGTATTTGCGTTTAACTTCATGCGTATCGGAAGGACAGTAGCTTAATATAAATGTTTTTTTTTTCGTTGCAGTGATTCGAATTTGCAATCAATGTAAGTACTCTGGATTATATAATTTATAATGTTTTGAAAATAAGCGTTTAATTATTCTAATATAACGGTGCTGTAAAATTTTTCAGTAGCTGCCATTAGATTTACGTATTTTTAGACAAATTTTATCTTACAAACTTCCTTATAATCAATTTTTACTTAATCTTCAATTTAAGTAGATGAAAATGGATTTTTATTTATTTGCATATTACCCTGATTGAAACTTGCAATAATTGTAAGCCGGATACTATAAACAATATCTCCGATAGTCGCGCGAGCGTTTCGCTGCTCGGCACAGTTCACCGTCGGCGGTGCGCGACATGTCTTCAAATGCGGGTGGATCACGCAAAGGGGGATCGATCGCATTTTGCAGCATTCGTATATGTATATCGTGTTGTTCTGTGAGCGTTTGAGCGTTTCAAGATTGCGTTCGAATAAATAAGACGGCGCCAGCGACGAAAAATAAGGTGTGTCTTGTAGCGAGACAACACTCACCTGTTGCTTTTTAACGTGCGTGTGCGTTTTCTCTCTGAACGAATCGGCCGATTCGGTCTTTTGGATATGGGAAACATTAACACTTTCAATCAATTGCAATATGATATGATATATTTCAATATATTAAAATGGCGCATGTGTGTGGATGGAGTTTGGCATTTAGTCAAGCTCAAAAAAATATATATTATCTAATGTCGTAAAATTTTAGACAATAAACACATTAAAAATTGGTGGCAAAATAAATTAAGTAATCTTTTTGCAATAGTAACAATATAGCAATATATGTGAAAGATAACTTGTTGTCTTGCTTGACATTTGGCACAGCTGTTTAAAAAAGTTTTATCAAATATTATAGAATTTTATTTATAATATAATGTGAAAAATGTCAATGTGTACTGTGTTGAAAATCGGACGATTCGGTGGCGATTTGCAGCAGTGCAGCCGATTGTAATTGTAGAATGCAATGCAGCAAGCGCTGTTGTTGTTGCGTTGTCGTCCCGATCCGTCTCTTCTCTTCTTTAACCCAACACCAGCGCATTATTTACATAATTTATGTGCCGTATTGGTAAAACTCGTTTTGGAATTTGAGCGCGCGCTCGTTGTACACAACATTGAGCAAACAATTTCTTCGTCGTTGTCGTTTTCTCCTCTACAACAGCATTGATTGTTTCATTATCCCACAGAACTCTCTGGCAGCGAAATCATGAAGCACATTCCCATCGTCTCTCTCGCATCAGGAACGTTTTTCGCGCGCGCTGGCGTTGTTTTGTCGCCGTCGTCGTCGTCGTCGTTGCGTGTCAATGTACTGTACGCTGGACCGTCGTCATCCGCGAGGATGATCGGCTCATTATCCTAGCTGAGAGCCACGCGAGTGACGTCACGATCCTGTTAGCGCGTGCCCCACCTTTTCGCGACCAAGCCTTCATCTCAGCTCTTCGAGAGAGTCTCCAAAGCCGGGGACTCGCCGTGCGGCCGGTCGTTGCATTTTATTACACGGGCAAGTTTCCTAAACGGTCAGCGTTTCGTGTGATACCAACAAGTCATTTTGAATGGGAAATGAGCGTGCTGGTGATGATGACGATGGAGACGAGTGTGGTTATCTGTATAGATGGATGAAGGCGCGCAGAGTGTTGTTATGCCGTGTGGGATGTTTATATTTTTATTGTTTTTTTTCTGTTTTAGTCGAAATTAGAGCTGCGTACTGTCCATTTTATTATTTAGAAAGTCTTTCTACGATTATTTAATTGATATGCAATCCATAAAACGATTTTTGAACAATAAAAGATGCCTTTGAAAAATTGTAAAATCACTAAACATTGAGAATTTTGAGGATTCAGGTGAAGCATAGGTGCATTTTCAGATTTCAAGTCTTTTATCAACTTAATAAACTATGAAAATGTTTATAACACCAAATCCAAACTAAATTTTTATCCAAAATATGATCATAGGTGCTTAGGAGAATGACATTAAAATCATTAGAAATTACAGAACAAATTTGCTGAAACAACTCCATAGTTAATTCTGAAACTATTTTGAACCAATAAAGTGTAACTTTGAAACATGGAGATATTTTAAAGTTTTAGTTGAAACATGGAGAAATTTTAATACTCGAAGCTTATTATCAACATAAACTAAGCAATTGTTTAGGAAATCAATCAGAATGCTTTCAAAAGTTATTTTATTGCCAAAATGTTAAGGTTGAAAGACACTTGGAAGAAAGATGTTGAAACCTTTAGATTTATATTTCCGTCGTCAGTGAAAAACTATGCTAAGTTTCTAAAATAATGCCAAAGTTAATTCAGAATTGATTTTCGAGCAAGTTTAATTACGTAAAAGTAAGAATTTTAAAGGTTTAGTTGCAACATGGACAAATTTTATCTTTTCAAGCTTGTTGTCAACATAGTATACTAAGAAATTGTGTAACAAGTAAATTAGATAGCACCCAAAAACCATAATTTCTTGCCAAAAAAATGAGAATTGAGTGAAAAACGTAGAATTTCCCAATGACAAAACTAGACAGTTAGAGAAAGAAATTCTTCTTCTTTTCCGTCGCTTAAGATCGAGCGCAGGCTAAAAGATAAGAAAGTGTTTGAGAGAAATAAAATGCAATTATTAATTCATCATCAATATTCTTTTTATTCTGTTTTTTCAACAACATTCGTGTTACTTTTCATGATCATGGTCAAGTGAAAATGTCTCAATATAGAATATACATCAAACGTTTTTATTAAACATCATATTCGCTCATTTATGATATTGCAACAATATTTATATAATATATTAATAATAACATTTACAAATAATAAATTAATAAAAAGATGATTCCGTTTATTATGTAGTCAGTGTGTGATTCGATAAAAATTTTTTCATCAATTTGAAACAAAGAATGATACATCCATCTGTAGTTTTTTTTATTTTTTATTTATATCATTTATTAAATATCACATTCACATTTAACAACAGCCTCAATAATGATTCATTTTATTTTATATATTTTTTAAGTTTTAAGTTTCTTTTCAACATTATCATCATCATCATTCATTAATTTTCTGCCTCTATGTAATAATAATACAGTATAATGAAAAAGGTAATATCTAAGGATTCATGTTGTTTGATTATAAAAAATATGTTGTAGATTTTCATATAAAGTGCATTCATTTAGGAAGGAGATTGTTTAACAATTAACAAGTTTTTCTTTATATTTATATGTATAATATGTACAATTTAGGCCTTTTTGATGATCAATCTAATTCTGCCATTAATTTTTCTTTGTTTGTTTTTTTCTAATTCTGCACGAAAAGACACTTCTCATTTCAGGTTTACATTTAAGGCGGTGGCTTTAAATAATTATTACATAGATTTTCTTTTAAAATATGTGCGTTATTTGTATTTAAAATTTGTAATTAATCCATCACTTGACGTTGTTTTTGCGTTATTGACTGAAATGTTTTAAGAAAATTGACTCTCAATTCTTCATTTAATAATAATAATAATAGTAATAATAATAATAATAATAATAATAATAATAATAAATTAAAATCTATCTTTTTATACAATAATTTTCTTTCTTTCAATCAACAATTAATTAAATTTATAAATTATTAAATTAACTAGAATAGTACGGAATGTATTTATATATATATTTATAAAAAAATTAATCAATTAATCAATCAATTAAAAAGTAATAAAAATGTTATTTGGCAATTGGGCAACAAAATTAATAATTAATATTATATAAACAAGAAAAATTAATTAATTAAAGCCTTTTTGTGTTATTAAAAAAATGAATTATTAATTTACTTTTTTTGTGCAGACGACACAAAATTCTTCATCATATTTTATATAATTTAAAATAAAAAAAAAAACGCAAAATCACACAAGATTTTTTTCAAATTTCAGTCTGCATCGAAAATTCACTGTGTATTTTTCTTTTTTCTGAATAGTTTTATTTTTATTTCGCTCACACGATTTTCTGTCTCAGTCACTTACTTTTTTTTGTTTAATGGCACAGTTTTTAATGTTCAGCTTTCGGGGCGGAAAAGTTAGGAAACACGCATAACAACGTCTGAATTTCAGACGTATATATATATAAAGTTCGCTTGATAAAATGGCACTGAATAAAATAATAACGAAATACTTTTGTTAGTTGAAAATTTGAAAATTAAAATGATTATTATTTAGCGCTGAGTTGTTTTACCTTGCGTTGATGCGCAACTTTTCCACCGCAAAACTAAACGACGCAACAATAACAACAACCCCTCTCCCTCCCCGAACTACGAGATCATCAATATTTTTCCATCACCCTTCTTTTGCTACTCGATCCGCACGTAAATCAGGCGCGCATCATCCTCATTCAGATCACAATCATCACGTATGAACAGCACACATTCGCCCGGCTGCAATTCGACACTACGTCACAGACTCGTCGTCACCACCGAAGACATTCCCAACCCATCGTCCCCCGGCGTCTGATACTGCACGTTGACATGGTGATGCATCTGCTGCTGCACCTGATTGCCGCCCGATTGTTGCATCTTCGATTCCTTCTTCATGCGCTGCTTGAGGTGCACCTTGGCGTGCCGTTTCTTTTCATCGCTGCGCGCAAACTTTCGGCCGCACACGTCGCACGAGAACGGTTTTTCGCCGGTGTGCGTACGTATGTGCGTCGTAAGGTGGTCGCTACGGCTAAATGAGCGCATACAGATGCGACATTGGAACGGCTTCTGGCCGGTGTGGATGCGAATGTGACGCGTTAATTCGTCGGAACGCGAAAAGCGCCGATCGCAATTTTCCACCGGACAGGCGTACGGCCGTTCATGCACCGGCGTTTTACTTGGCCGATTTGGATACTTGCGCGGTTTCACCGGCACGAGTTTCAGCGGAATCGGTGATTGTTGGTATACTTGTGACAGTATTTCGTGGCCTTTGGATGTTGATGGATTGTATTCGGCGAGCGCAACGCCGCCGTATCCGCCACCCGATTGATTCGATTGCGGCAGCTCGTTGAACGGCTCCTGCTTTGGCACTAGATTCAGGTTCTGGTAGTCTTGGGGCGGCGGTGCCTGTGCGTCTCCCCATTGATAGTTCAGTTTCGTGAGCGGCTGCCCAACGCGCGAGTACACTAATTCCTGACCCGGCTGTGATTGTTCCAACGCGTACGAATTCAAACTCAACTCGGCAGCACTATCATACTGTTGCTGCTGTTGCGAAATAGGACTTGGCGTCGCCGTCGAATACTGCGGACTGCTCTGCGAGTTCTGTCCGAGCAAACCGAACATCGCCGGATACAATGGCTTATCACCGGTTGATATCAACCATGGATTTACGGCATCATGCTGCTGCTGCTGCTGTTGTTGTTGCTGCTGCTGTTGCATTGGACTGGGTGTCGACGCATACTTCTTCGATGTATTGTTGTTGTTGTTATTGTTGTACATCGAGTTTTCATCGTCGTGGTGCATGGTTGATGGACTGTGTTGCGGCGTGGCGTTTCGCTCGTTTGTACTTGGACTGTGGCGCGGTGATTGTGTTGCAGTTTGTTCCGACAACGTCGATGAGATGTCTTCCGGATCGAGCGTGCCTGCAATTGTAAAGCATCGTCTAAATTCTCTAACTTGTTGCAGTTTAAATCATAGACATAACACAGTGACGCAATCGTTTGTGCTATTATTAAACGTTGAACTAAAAATAAACGCGTGTGTGTTCCGTCGCAACTCGCAATGCACCTGTTTAATTAAACTAATTAATTACCTGTAATTGGTGGTGGTTCCACCACGGTGCTCGGTCCGAAAAATGATGGTATATCACTGGATGTCGTCACTGGTGTGTTTAAATCGCCCGGTTGCGTTTCGTTGCTCGGCGGCGGTTCGTCAACGGTGCACGTTGCGGCTGGCACCGGGCTGCCGCTCGACGTCTCCAAGTTCTGGCTCGACTTGTATAGGCACGTGTCGAAGCTGAGCACGTTGAAGTGATGAGCGGCGGCAGCGGCTGCCGCCGCCGATTCCGTCAATAAGAATGCACTGTGATGATGATGATGATGGTGGTGATGGTGCTGGGGCAGCGTGTCCAAGCCGTCCATGATCATGGTGGTCGGATGGCTGCTTGTACCGGCACCTAGCACAAATAAACTATTACTATCGGTGGTATCGGTTGAGCGTGCGCTTAGTCGCGCGTCGTTGCGTTCGCAATCACTCAGTGTTGACGCGCGCGATTCAACCTGCTGCGTGTATGTGTTGGTGGAGCGTCCGTCCCGTTCGAACACCGCTCGCAAACTGGCTGTGTGCGAGCGCTGCGACGTTGTGTCGTTTATGAATGGAGCATCTGTTCCATATTTGGAAGTCGCAGCGCAGCGGCCGCAGCCAATTGGATGTCGGCGCGCGGTCCCTACCTCGCGCGCCCCGCTCTCTCGCCGCGCCGTTTGTGTGTGTGACGTGTGACGGGGCGCGATGACGTAACGCGACGTCGATATGTACAGCGACGACGGTCGATTTCGGCAAGGACGCATACGACGCCGTAAACGCGCGCTAATTAAAAATAACATTATGATTGAATATGTGTGTGTTTTTGCCGCGTTGCGTAACGCGTGCGACGTTCGAGAAAATTTCGCGGCGAGTCATCGGTGCTAAATTTGATGCCGGTTAGTAATATAGTAAAACTTTTGCGTGCGGCGCCTGTTTTCGCGTTAGAGGGTTAGGTTAGGGGTGGTTAGGCGTGACGTCAACGTTCATTCATACTTTTCTATGGCAGCTTCGACTTTTTATCTGCGCACACTCATCACTAACCTTTTAGTTAAATTACTTATTATCTTATTTTACTCAATATTTTGTTATAAACTGTAATAAACTCTTAGGTTATACCAAAATTGAAAAAAAAAGAATTTTTTAAGTAAACTTATTTTGTGCATATATCTTATAATTCATTGTTAACTAAAAAGTTTCCAAAACTGTTTACATGTTTAAAAATTCTCTTTGAGTCTTTTCATAACACAGATTAACAAAATTATTGATCACCAAAGAAATTTAACAAGGAAATATTTAAATAGCAACTTTAGTATTAAAATCTAACGAAAAAAATATTAACTTGTTTTTGAAAATATAGGTACATATTATGATTCTGATTAAAACTTTAACAGTTTTTTGTGAGGCGATAATCTTCTTTAAAAATTTATTTAACACTTCTGATATACCTACATTCGCTGCATACAAGATTTCAAAAATTCTTCTATTGAAAACTTTTTCAATAATGTTCTTTGTCTAAATGATTAATGCAGCAAAACAATATATAAAGTAATAATTGGAGAGGTAAGCTACAGCGAAAATTGTCTGCTTGTGGTATAAGAATTCGATATAAATCTTACGTGAACTTTAAGAATAAATAAAGTTGTATCCAAAACTTTTTTAACACTTTTCAGAACTTAAATTGATTTTGATCAAAATCTTAATCACTTTTATTGCGTATAACGTTGGGCATGTTGCTCGATGAGATTGCTTTATAGGTACACGTATATATCCAAATTCCAAATTTGCACCACATAAAATTTCAAGCGTTCCGACGACGTTTTCCGCGAAATCGTGCGAGTCGAACGCAATTTCCACCGCCAAATCGTGCATTGTTCGAACGGGTGTCCGGCGCTTTTCAGCGCGTAGGCTTTATTAGAAACATTATGTAAGTTCGTCCTAATAAGGCGCTTTAATAATAATTATAACAAAGTCGTGGGCGTCTCGATAATTACCTGGATTGAACCATAGTGCGACCAAATCATCCACATTGCCGCCACCAACACCGCCACTCTGCTGATAGTTTCCATAGTAGTAGTTGGCACCGTCGACGGCGGTGCGATTTCGCGCGGTGGCACGATCGCGTTGCCGATCGTCGAGAAGGAACTGTTGCACTTGTAATATATCGACAAACTCATCGTTCTGCGGCTGCGGCGGCGTTTGCTGTTGCTGCGGCGGCAAAAAATCTCGTGTATTTCGCATCGCTACCGATAGCATTTTGTCGTTGGAGGACGCGGCGGCGCGTTTCCATCACATCAAGCACTACCCGTTCGGCGCGATTCATGCTGCGAGCGTCGCCATGGACGGGACATGAATGAAGTGGCGCGCTGTGAAAGCAACGCGCGCCGGAGAAACGCCAACGGATCCTCTCTCGTGCCGACCGACGCCTCTGCATCCGAACAACAGCGTGACGTCGTGGTGTGGTGGTAGTCCGTGGCGTCGTCGGCCTAAAATGGGCACGAATTTTGCGCGCGTTCGTGTGACATCACGCACACAGCGATTCGAACTATTTTTGAGCGGGAGCGTTTGCCAGCGAAAAACGTTGTAAAAAAGCCCGCGCGCGCTCTCGCTTGTCGTGTACTGTTTTTCCTATGTGAGAGACGATGCGCTAAAAATATATGAGAGAGAAAAAATGTTGGAAATCACGTAATCGAGAGGACGACAACCCAATTTAATTACTTGTACATTGTAACAATACTATTTTTAGGCTTTAGTTTAATAATATTTCTACGCGATAACAGATTTATCTCCGACGAGTTAAATAAAAGCGGAACTCGCTTCGGTTGGAAGTGGTTGTTCCGGGATGTGAGTTTATGAGATTATTTGAAAAAATTGTTTTGCATCTTAATCTATTATTATTACATTATAATACAAACCAATTAATTTTTTTATTCAAGTTAAATATTACTTCTTCTTTATTATATTATGATTATTAACCAGCTGAAAGGTGTAAACGTGTACATACTTGTTGCTGCGTGCTTCTATAAAAAAAGTCACTTCGCTACGCCGCTCGTTCTAAATAGCTTCTTATTTCTTGTGTTATTAATATCAAGTTTTGTTTAGAGATGGGGAATTTAGATCATTTTTATAAACCGCATCTTTGCTATTTTGCAATCATCATAAAGCGCTTTTAATCATTTTCAGTTATGTAGCAATAATCAAAAAAGCTAGACCAGTAGTACTCAATCTTTATTGACGTGCGGAACCTTTCAAGTTATAAGGTGTTTTCAAGGAACCCCGTTTCATTCATAGAAACAAGTGTAGAGCATTACTTTTGCTGACTGGAATTTCAGCCTCCATATAAAATTTAGCTGTTTTGTATTACCTCTCTGTAGTTTCATTTCATATTTTATATTTATTTGAGCTCATTAGCAATGATTTAATTATAATTTTGATTTGCTGAACCACTATGTGAACACCGTTTGAAGACTACTGAAATAAACAAAGTTGAATCCATTACAAAACGTACAATTTAACTGCAGAGAGTGTTGTTAGAGTATTTTTCTGTTTAAAAATGATTACAATTGCACGTGCCACAGATAGATTTACTTCACATTTATGTCCCGTTGTGATAACGCTCTGACGCTTCCTGTTGTTTCTAAAAACGCCAGCCTATATGAACATTTACAACCAAAAATAATCGTATGATGATGATAATTATATCTACGTTTCACTTCGCACATCTTGTAGCAGAAAATGTTACAAGTTCGTTGAAATTTGATTAATCGCTCGCCTGCGAAATTTATTTCCATGCTGAAAGTCCGATTACGAAACGCCAAACACCACCACATAAAACTTCGAACAATGACGTTTTTTTAACGCTTTATCAAAATTGCGAATGTCTTCAATCTTGCATTGCGAACGACAAACAATGGCTCGGGCAGTAGTAGCAGCAGCAGCAGCAGCAAACAACAACAACAAATAAATAAAGTTCACACTCGTTCAAAAATCATCGTGCACACAACAAATTTTGTGTGTGTGTGTGTGCGCGCGACAAAAAAAAACAATGGGCCGTGTTCGATACGCTCGCAACGCAAACGGCAGCGCATAATCGCCGCGCGCGGGGTATATAGTTGAAGGCTTTATGTACGACGAGGTATGTGTGTGTGCGCGAAATTGTATCGTTAATTTTGCATCGGTGCGTTTTACGTTCAACGTGCCTTCGTCTTTCTTTCAATTCAATTCGAGACAAGCGCGCGGCGCACGACGTGAGATAAGTCAATTATGTTGCTGTAGTTGATGCAGTGGAAGTAATATAAATATTATATAAAATAATCAATAATTAATCAAATTTTTAAATAATTTTTCTTAATGTTTGTCAAAATTACTGCAATTGTTCAGTCTCTGTTCAGCAATACTTTGTTAGAATTTGTATAAAGCTAATTAACAATTTATCAAATTTTCAAGCATTTTTTGTTGGCCTTGTAATTTGTCCCTTTCGTAATTCGTGCCAAAATTTTTTCAATAGTTTATTTAGTGTCTGATATTTTGTGGGTGTGTTGACATTAAATTATAAAATTTGTTTTGATTTATAAATTTATTTATATATATTGAAATATTGACAAATAATAGGACTTATTCTAATATGCCTAGGTTTGGATTAATAAATTTGTCATTGTTTTAATTGGAACCATTACAAGCCTTTTGCACCATATGTACGAAAACCTCCCTTAAACCTATCCAATTCCGCCATATGAAGAGGTTTCAATCTTTTGCATTTTAAACAACTTTTTGGTTTTATTGCAGATTAAATTATCGTTCCAAATAATTTAAGAAGTTTGTCCTTTTTTTATTGGAACCCTTACAAGCTCTTTCCACCATATGTTCGCAAAGTTTCGTTGTACCAAATTCTGTAAGATCAGAAGTTTTCAAACTTTTACACTATAAAGACCTCCTCATACTCATGATCTACTTTAGAAAAACCATTGGTATTATAGCAACTTAAAATATCATCTAAAACATTTGTTTTATGCACATATCGATACATATTTATAAAATAGTTCATTTAGATCAATTTAATATCAACGAAGCCTCAGGTTTTGTGGAACCCAGGTTGAGACATTTGTCTCAGACAATCAGCTCGTCAGTTTGTTGATACGCCAGTCTTATAGTTCGTTAAATCATTATTTCTCCAGTCGAGTAGTTTAGTTAGTCCATCAGATAAACAGATGATCTATCCAACAAGCTTTTAGACCATCGTTGGTTCATTAGTTCGTCAGTTCAGTATTATTCAGTATTCTATAAGCATTGTTTTTAGCAATTTTATTTTTTGCAAAGTAACAATCAAATAATCGTTGCGAAACACTTTTATATTTATCAAATTTGTAGTTTTTGTACGGGCGCCAAGAAGCTCTCTTATAATAAAAAATTATTTTCAGATGTTTGAGCGATTTTCCGGCGTGTTTATGTGTAGCGACAGAACAATGCGCGTCGCATAAACAAAACGCATACTTTTCAATTGCGTTTGCTTGTATCTACTCGTACACACGTTTTATCGAGGCGACAATTTCCTTGTAAGATATTCTCAATATTCCAGCCACTCGGACGTTTTTTACGCATTGCCTCAACCATATTTCAATTATCTCCATTGACAAGCGCAATGCATGCGAGCTGAATGCACTTATATATTTATAGGAATGAGCGGCTGATAATTTTACGATGAGGATTTATTGCCATATTCTACATATGGACAAAGCGCATTTCACTTTGCGCGACGGCAATAATAAAATTACGTCGTTGCAGCGCGTTGAAAAAGTCGTCCGCGCGCAGCCAACGCTCTCTTTCCCTGATGGCGCGAAATTGTCTTATAATGTGTATGTGTATTTAGCGAAATCCTGGCATTAGCCGGCGCGGAATGAGATTAAATTATTATTATTTTTCGCGTTGAACGTGTGGCTAATCGTGGAAAAGTAGCGCCTGTAGCGGTGGCGCACTTTCCCATTCTGAGTGCGCGCGCGAGAAATAATGGCTGGCGATATCGAATGTGGAAATCGAATTCATACAATTTATCACAATCGTATATCGGTTTGGTAATTTAATTAACGATATCGTGCGTAAATTATGCACCGGCTTAGAACTGAAATGAATCGATCGATAAAGTTTGCTATTGAAATTAGAAACGACATTGTTTAGGACTGAAATATTTTACGGGCAGCGTGTAATAAATTAATATTTAGAAAAAAATGCTAGGTTCATTCCCATTTTGAGTAAGTATACACATACAACGTGGTATCGGTTTCGAAGCAATTAAGCCGTCCGATCGACGCGCGTTCGAGCTAATCGTACGCGACTAATGAGAAGTGTGAGTTGCTGAAGCGATGCTGTCTATCAGCATCGGGTGTTAACTCTATTCGAACGCGCGCCGATCCATTTCATCTACCTGTACCTGCCAGTGACGGTTTGTGCCCAAATACGGGCCCAAATTGGTCCCATCTCAGCATCGTTAATGGGTTCGTTCATGTTTGTGTGCGATGGTGATGAGTTCTGCCAGCCGTAGGCGCAAAATCGTATTATTTATAACCGCTCATCTAACAGATGAACAATAAACGATTATGTGTCTATACGCCAGCGAGCAATTAGTGCGTGTTGTTGTTTTTTTTTTCATTCACGATGAAAAATTTGCAAAATAATATTTGGCTGCATTGTGATTTCAAATTGCTATGTCAAATTCAATTTTATTTTCGATTTTAATAGTTCAGTAAAAATACATGTTATAATCATTATTGCTATTGTGAAGATGTTGAAGATCAACTTATTGTCGCACAGGAAAACGAAATATGTGTTGGAAAGTCAAGTAGTTTTACTTTACTTTTAAATATAAGTAAAATAATAAATGACTTACAATTTTTTATTATATACACATATATCTAGTTATTTTAGTTTATTATTATTAAAACTAGGGTAGCTCGTTGCCAAATAATTGTCAAACCAAATTGGAAACCAACTTTTGACTCCTTACTCACACTGATAGAAATTTAAAAGAAAATTAACTACAAACGTCTGTTGTAAATAAGAAGTAGTAATGCAAAAATTGGCGAATAATATACATTAATAAACAAAATGTTAAGGAAACAATT